>CM026215.1:8015214-8225214 GCA_014839995.1 Xenentodon cancila | reverse complement strand
TAGCAACTCCTGTCCTGTCAGGGCTCCTACTGAACCATGCATTCAACTCTAAGAAAGGCCTTTGCTGCTACAGTTTCTGTAAATAGATTGAACACAAACTTTACAGCATTTTTCATGGAATAAAACCCCCTGTTTGACGTAAATCACTGACTGCAACATTTACTACAGGGTCGGGTATTAAAGAACTATAACAAACACCACGGGCCGAGTACTAGCCTACTATTAACTTACGAGACTGCTTACACTGCAGTTACGCAGGTGTTAGGATCAAACACTGCAGGTGGGCAGGAAAGCACATATTTATTCTTACAGGAATAACCAATTGGAAAAACTGAACAAAAAAGTGACATTATGGTGGAGAGAACAGTCAACAGATTGTGAAACAGAACAACAGTCTAGACTTAAATTGCTGTATAATTTCAGAATCACTGGTTTTCAGATGTATAATACAATGTGCCATCTCTCTGTTGTCCATTTCTATCTGTTCTAGTTGTAGTCATAGTTTATCATCTTTATCATTCAATTAGAAGTGCAAAAAAACAAACCCTCTGCAAAAATTATTTCCAAAATGACATATAGAATACATTGTACGCACATTTTAATTATTTGAAGAAGCAAATTATTTGTGTTCACACTGACATACGTGAAACATTGGAACTGACAGAAGCTGTACTTTCTTTTACACATGACTGTTATTTTACTCAAAGATTTTAAATAGCCCCTGAAATGAAATGTTACTGTGTAGCATCAGAAGTTCCTGTATATTAACTTATGTGTAAGTCTTCCAGTTACTACAGCCGTCAGCCCACATGTACGGTTTGATGGAAATACTCTAAAGGAACTGAGTCGTTAAAGCTCCCATACCATCAAAACACAAAACCTCTCTAGGTTGTAGAGCCTAAATCTTCTATTTTCCTCTGTGATCCAGTAAACGGCCTGTTTAGTGTCTCTCTCCATCTGCTTCCTGCACAATCTACCATTATTGGTTACCTCTACCAATCAGGCAGGTTACTGCCAGTAATGTCCCGCAGCAATGGAGGCAATGGGAGGATGTTTCTTTTTGAGCTGAGTCGCTTATAACGGGGGCAGGGCTTACCACACGGATAGATGCATTCAGCTGGGTTGATCTGTGCCACTCTGCAGATACAATTAATGCTTGTGCAAGCAGAAAGTAGTTTTGAGAAAACAAATATCTGGAACGTCCTGGTACGGCTGTTCTTTCAAAACTTGTACTTATTCCTTAATCTGTCACATGTAAACAATCTAAAAACAGAATATATGGGAGTTAAAGACAAATTTGAAGCTTTTTGAGTCAGGAAAAGGATAATATGTGCCTTTTAAAATGGAATATAAATATGTAGAAACACATCATAAAACCTGAAAGCCATCCAGCATTCCAACCACGCAAATAAACAAATCAAACTCATGATTTTTACAAGCTAAGTTTAAATAATGAAGGGTCATGTCCTCAACTTCTGAAAGACAAGGCCAGATGCATCCACGGCTTTGAAGAGAAATAACTAATTCTACATTATATAACTCATAACAACAAATAATCCAGTCCTTAAATAGTACAAATCCAATATGACAAACTCATAGCTGTATTATTTTGTTGAACACTGACAATTATGCTCATTTTTAGCAGCATCATACACACAACAGAAATCAGTAGGGGGGATAGTCAAATTGGGTGACAGTTTAATAACAATATTTCCCAACTTGCAATTGTAATAAAAGGTAAAAAAAAGTTGTTTCAAATTACAAGTGAAAGATTTTGAAAATCAGAAGAAATCCCTGTACATGTGGGGAAAAGGTGAAGACAAATTTTCAATGGCTGTGAATTTGCAACCTCTCGGCAGCAAAACTGATTTTATCATGGAGATCACTGCATGGAACCCTGGGAATACCCATTTTTAGGGAACACACCTTGTTGCATGTTCATAAAATTAAGAGTATGATACGAAGAAAAACATACAACAAAGAGTCAGAATCTTCTCACCACCTGTGACTCCAATGCTCATTTAAGATGGACCAGGCAACGTGGGAAACTGTTATCTAAAAAAACCCAAATGGTTTTTTTATATTGTGCCTTTTCTAAAATCTATAATCATAAACACTGCGTTGATCAGGCTCCAGAGGAGAGGGACAGTTAACAGCCAACATTTCTGATGAGACTGTGTTTATGCCCATGTCGTAGATCTGTAAACGCATCACCTGTGTTGGATGACACGTACACAGATGCCAGAGCGACACATCTGGCCATCCATCCTTATACAGATGATGGATTTGTTACGGAATGCCTTGCTCACCTCAGCAAGACAACAATGTTGCATCAATGATCTACAATAGAAGAACTTGTGTGCTAATTGTTCCTAAATAAGGTCATCATGGTTAAAACTACTGTGTCACTCCATCAATCTGCTGATGCAACAGTGATTTAAATTCACTGAACTCTAGCCATCGTCTATGTCCACGTCTTTATGTCTTAAATGTTAATTTTTCAGTTCTCCTCAGATATCAGAAATCACCTGGTGGTTGAATTACCTACAGAGGTATTTTAGATATTTATTCAACAACAACACATTTGCACTATTTATGATTTGCATGGCAATAAGTTTAATTGACTCTTTGCACAGCACCCAATTTATTTGGGGACAAATTTGTTTTCATCTAGTGAATTATAATTAATTACTATAATATATATATATATATATATTTAACACAATTGCTACAGATGGCAGGTTAGAATTATAACTTTAAAAAAAAAAAAAAAAAAAAGGTTTTTACAAATTCTGCTTCCTAAACAAGACGTATGTTCTATATCTGCTAAAAATTAAATAGAGAAAGATTAAGGCTGGTGTTAATTATTTTCTTTCTTTCATTTTTAAAAATTCTTTACACAAGAAAAACTTAGTTAAGTTAAAGACAGGATACGCAATTCACGGCCGACGTCACATTTGTGGATATTTCAGCAAAACATCAACTAAAGACAGGGATTGTCACACACCCCTTCATTTCTTGCCTTTCCTTTAAAGTTAGACTATCAGAAACAAACCTTTTCTTTTCTTTCTTTCTTTTTTTTTTACAAGTGAAAACATGAATAGATAATGTAATGGGATTTGCACGAAAAACTATATGTGACATTGCAAATTAGTAAAGGGATTACTAATTTGCAGATGTGATTTAATTTTGTAATCCTTTCAGCAAAGGATTCATAGATCAAATAAAAATGTTACACAAGTAGGACTGAGTATGTGTTCATAACCCGTCTGATTATTCAGTGAAGATTATGTTGTTAATACAAAAACATGGCAGGTAATAGTAAATGAGATTTCTTTGTTTCCTTGATTGTCTCAGTTGTTGGATTTTTAAATATTACCATCAAAATATCTGCAGGCCGAATGTGGGTGACTTGAGTTATGTCATATGTAGAAATTAAACAAGTAATGTAACCTTCAGCAACAAGTCAAACTACTAGGGATGAATTTGAGACTGGATCCATTTTGCAAGCCTCAAAAGGGCAGTTTGCCCCCGTTCGAGTATCAGAATTGCAATAAAGTGTTTACCTGGTGCCTACTCGTCGGCCAGGACACTCTTGAAAACGAGATGTGCTCGTCTCAAGACGGACTCCTGGTCAAATAATTTTTAGATAGATAAAAAATAATGTCAAATGTGATACATGTTATTCTTTCTCAAGCACGGTCACTTTCTTGTTTCCTTTTTAGAGCAAGACAAGCACGTAACCAAATGCAGTCCATATGTAGAAACGATACAACCAGCACGGATCATGACAAAATATCTTCCATCGTATGAGACAAAACCCCTTTCATGTTTAGAGTGAAAGGATGGATCTAATCTGGAACGATAATGTAGTTTTAGAGTATGCAGCTTTCACTTTATCAATAATTAGTTAAAAGCTAACTGAGCTGGCAGTTCTTATAAAAAAGGGCAAATGTAGATCAGAATAGTTGACAACGAAGAGCTTTCGATTTGTTGTGAAGGGCACAGTGGAAAAAGAACCCTCTAAAGGAAATGTAAATATTTTTGTTATTGTATACTGAAAAAAGAAAAGGGCAGTCTTGTCTCCCACAAATTATGTTCACATGCAACTAAATTACAATTGTCTGTTAGTGTTGCAGTGCTATAAATAACATGAAGGAGTGCATCTAGATGTCTGAGGAGATTAGAGTACAGATCAAAGTCAAGGATGACAGTTTTGTACATGAATTTATAAATGTGTTTTGTCAATTTTACATAACTACATCTTTTTCCTAACTTTTTTCCTGACTTTTGTGAGAATAGAAAAACAAAATAATAGTACTACAACTAAGACTAATACTGCTACTGCTACTTCTACGAATAATAATCATTCAAAAGTATACCGTTTAGAAAATCAATTTAAATTTAGTAAATGTGTTTTTCATTCACTGCAGATTGTTGTGCAGATGAATACTGATTTTTCTCTGTAGGGCCAAGCCACCAAGTCAACACCGTGTCATTCAAAGTTGTATATGAAGATAATTCGTAGGAGAACTTTTACACAAGTCTGCTTTTTTTTTGTTTCTCTGTTTTTGCTGCACAGGTTGTATGCAAACATTTAAAGACCCATGCAGTCATGTGCAGATGTTCGGAACTCCCCTCCTTTAATCATATGCTCATTTGTGTAAAAATATATATAATAAAAAATCATCTGAGCCCTATGGGTCTTAGTATTAGGCAAACAACACCTTAGACAAACAATAATATCTGTTTTTTGTTTTGTTTTTCTTTTTCCACCACTCCATTACTAATTTAACTAAAAACAAAAAGCCAAAAAGAAAATTTGGGCGGTTCTAAGCAGCCTCATGATTCAATAATAAGGCCCATTCTTTTCTTTTTTTTTTTTTTATAGCACTACTTCATTTCATCAAGGTTTTGGGGCACTGGCTGATGCATAGCTCTATTACGGTACTGGTACAACATTTCGGTTGGGTTGATGTCTCGACTAGGTGATTTCCAAAAGCTTGATTCTTTTATTTTTCAGCCAGTCTTCAGATCACAGTTCTGTTAAGCCAGTTTTGAGCAAGCTTTGGCAGTCGGATCGAAGGCCTTACATTTGCCTCTTGAATACTCAGATGCCCTGGCCCCGTGGTTGCAAAACAACACCGCATCACCCCCCCTCCACAGGGCCGTGCCTGCCTGGGCAGCGCCAGTTTTGGCAGATTGTCCCAGACCAGAAAACTGCCAAAACTTTTACAGCAGTCTGTACATCTGCTGATGATCACTTTATGTAGGACTGGTGAGAAGCAGCACCTGGCTGCAACTCACCCAACTTACCTTGTTAAATCCTTTGAAAGAGGTGAGGGGGTACTATGGATATTTTATTTTAATTTTTCACATCATTATTGGTAATTAAACAATAGTATGGTGGGAAAGATGTATATATTTGTTTGTCTGCAGTTGTATTTCCCTACTTAGACCCACTGTGAACAAGGGATTTGTATTATTTTTTACATAAAAATAAAAAAAACATACAATTAAAAGAGGAGGTTCTAACTTTTGTACAACTAAACAGAATATACGCATACACTTAATATTTTGCTCATTCTTTGATACTGACTTTTCTACCGGGACGTCAGAAACTATTTTGTTCTTGTGCGTGTACAGAATGATATTAAAGTCTTCTTGACCCATAATCATCTGATTGATATGAACAGAATTTCCGATTTGAGTCAACCTTGTGTCAGAAAGCAATTTACGAACACTGATGCGCCTGTCTCAGCAAAATAATTCCCATATACAAAACTACAACAGAGTAAAACAACAAGAACTGACAGAGAATACAACTGTTTAAAGATATCTTCATTACAGCATTCATGCAGTATTGTCAGTAACTGTTTCACAACCTTAATCTGACTTGGCTGGAAAGTTTTTATGCAAAGAAACTGAGCAGATTGATCCATTTACAAAAAAGGAGCGGGTTAGTGGACAACATTATAGGAACGAAGGAACCAATTTTTGCCCTGTTTGTGGTACATACATGTGCCCCTTTTTTAACTGTAAAAAGTCTGTGTGGGTCATTATGATCACTTAACCTAACTATAATCTGTCATGGTCAAGTTCCTCTTCCGTTTCTCTGTTAGGCAGTAAAAATAACATTTTTAATCATGAGATAATTGCTGAGTGAAACTGATCAGGGCCCTGCTCTTTGTCTTTGTGCAGCCTGTGTCGGCTTGATTTCTCAGAAATCTGACATTGGGCGGGGTGCTGCTCATACCCAGGAGTGCAGATGAGAGGAAGAGGGTCAGACACGCATGCATATGAGGTTAGCTTTCATCCACTCGTTGGCTTCCAGCGGGGGGGTCAACACCAAACCAACGAGGGGGCGACCTGACTCCCTCCCGGACAGCGACATGCACTGCCTTCCAATTAATCCAACCACAAAACGCCACTTTGGTTTAGACAGATTAATGCCGATTTCCAACAAAATGATCTTTAAAGTTATTTAAGACAAAATCATGAGAAAGGAAAAACAAAAAGTAGCATACTCGTCATGCAGCACAAGATGGCACACACAATGCTTTTATGAGGAAAGTGGGCAAACAAACGCTGATTAAGACAAGACAACAAGGCACGATGACAGGCAAGAGATTCGACCAATCAGACAGGACAGGTGGGTGTAGCTCTTACCGATGCGGTCCAATCGGTCAATAGCGACTGTTTCAAAAGCGCGACGCATCATGGGGTACTCTTCCAGCACCTCATTAAAATGGTCAACAGAGAGGGAGAAGAGTCGACAGTAGGTGTCGGCGCGCACGCTCGCCGTTCGCCTGCCTTTGGTGAGCAGGCAGATCTCTGCAGGGCAGGAGCACAAAGAGACAAAAGGAAACACATCAACAAACAGTATCAGCAGTGGAGTGCATAAAGGAAATCATCCAAGTAATAACCCGACGGATTATCATATAGATGAACTGTAAGCAAAAAAAAATGAGAGTGGAGTTAATGTGAATGTAAATAAAACGACAAGCCCATAATCAGTGCTGTCGCTCGCATTATGATGAAAGAGTTCATCCTCCTGCAGAGGGCTAATAGGCTCACATTATGATACTGTAGCTGGTTTCATTGGCAGGCATTAGATAAGATACGATAGGACTTTAGTGATCCCACAAGGGGAATATGCGTTACCACACCTCGAGTACAAAAAACAGAAGAGTAAGCAATATATAATATATATATATATATATATATATATATATATATATATATATATATATATATATATATATATATATATATATATATATATATATATATATATACATATACACACACACACACACACACACATATACATAAATGTCTGCACACTGTAACTTCTGGCATTAAGATGCGTTATAAAGTGTAACTGCTGCCGGGAAGAATGACTTTCGAAAGCGCTCCTTGCTGCAGCAGGAGTGTTTCCGTCTTTGACTGAAGGAGCTGCTCAGGGCACCCACGGTCTCATGCAGTGGGCAATATGGGTTGTCCATGATGGAGCTGAGCGTCACTAAAATCCTCCTCTCGCCTACCACCACCACAGACTCAAGACGACATCCCAGCACAGAGCTAGACCTCCGTACAAGTTTGCTAATCCTGTCCCCGTGCCTGTTGGTGCATCAGCTCCCCCAGCGGCATAGAAAAAGGCGGATGCTACAACCGAGTCATAAAAGTCTTTAGCAGATCCTGCAGACTCTGAAGGACCTCAATCTCCTCAGAGGTGGAGTCGCCTCTGGCCCTTCTTGCACAGGATGTCTGTGTTTGTGGTCCAGTCAGTTTATTGTTGAGGTGAACACCCAGGTACCTGTAGGAGTCCACTGTCTCAATGTATTTTCCCTGGATATTCACTGGTGTGGTGTGGGGGGTGACTTCCTCCTTAAGTCTATAACCATCTCCTTTGTCTTGCTGGCTTTAATTCGCAGGGCATTAGTCTCACATCAGCTGAAAACAATCCCTGACGACCCCCCTGTATTTCTGCTCGCTCCTGTCTGATACGCATCTGATGATGGCAGTATCATCTGAGAACTTTTGTAAGTGGCAATGGTTCGAGTTGTACAGTCTGAAGTGTCTGAAGTCTACAGTCTAAACAGGAAGGGTGAGATAACGGTGCCCCGCGGCGCCCCCATGCTACAGACTACAGACACATCAGACACAGAGTCATGGAGTCTGACATACTGGTCTGTTGGTCAGGAAGTCGACGGTCCATGCAGTCAGCTGCTCATCCACTCCGGCTGCCTCCAGAATCCCTCTCAGTAATGCAGGCTGGATGGTGTTGAAAGCACTGGAGAAGTCAAAAAACACGACCCTCACAGTGTTTCCTGCTTGCTCCAGGTGAGAGAGGGGCCCAGACTGATGGCCCAGAGTCCAATCTATTGAAAACAGACTCAGGTCCCCAGCCCACCTCCAGTCAGCAGACACTGCGGCTCCTCCATTGTCCCCAAAGTGACCAGAGATTTTGTTCTTAAAGACTTCTCGGACTTTGCACTGCTGAAGTTGTTCTTCCATCTTCCTCCTGAAGCTCTCTTTGCCTCTGCAGATCTCTGATCCTTCTGCACTCCCCTCAGCTTCTCTTTGTCTCCAGATCTGAAAGCCCTATTTTTCTCATTTAGCAGGTCCTTCAGCTCTGGGGTCACCTACGCTTTATTGCTGGAAACACTGTATTTTCTTGGTGGCACAGTGTTTAAAACACAGGAATTGATATAATCCATGATGCAGTGGATGAGGGTGTCAATGTCCTCACGGTTGGGCCTGCAAAGTTCCTGCCAGTCTGTACATTCAAAGCAGTCTCTGCATTCCCCAGACCACAGCCTTACCACCTTCTTCGTACGGGGTTTCCTCTTCACCATGGGGGTGTGACCATGTTGTTGTCTGACTGGCGAATGGGGGGGGGGGTGAACTGTAAGCGTTCATCTGTTAATTTGTGCTGGCGCATCTCCGCATCAATGCACTGCATCGGGTCTAAAATATAATGTGTAAGCAAACAGAGGTATTGTTTCACAGCTTCCTTATTTTCCAGTTGTGACATGATGAGACGTGAAGACGGCGGCAGAACAATGCATCAGCAACGCATCTAACCAGACGCTGTGCTGCCTACTCGCATCTGCTAACACTCATTGCACTGTTACCTCTGTATTTACATCTGAAATGAAACGCACACATAAAAACGTGGTCAGCTGTTTGATGAGTCTTGACTGCAATTTGTAGCTTAAACAAAAAAAAAAAAAAGAAAAAAGAAAAGAAAATGCATTTGGAAGTTCACTTTTGTATCTTGCCTCAGCAGTGAAAGAAGTCGGTTGCATTATATCTGACCTCTCCTGACTTTCTGTAGGCTTTCTGCCAGTTTCATCTCTGGCTTGAAGCCCTGAAGGCATTTTTCTTCTCTTCAAATATTTTCTGCCTAGATAATAGCCTGCCACATCCAGGATTTTATTTTCCTAATGGAAAAAAAACCCCAAAAAACAACTTGGTTTTTAATATATCAGACTACTTATTTTTACATTGATTCACTCAATATTCTCTTTATTTGGAATAAAATTGGACTGGACGTGTTTTAGGCAATTACAATATTGGTTTTATTTTGATAAATAAAAGAAAAATACCATGATAATTCATTCAATCAAGGACCTAGTTAGGATGAATATATTAAAACTCTTGAATTATTTAAAAATCACACCATTATCTATTATCTTTTTAAGGGAATGTAATTTACAAATGAATATTACCTAAGTCCCGCATCTAAAATCCTAGAGAAGTAAAATTACAGAAACATCAGAATAATTGCTCTATAGGCCTGAAAGCAGCTGTTTGTGAGCTGTGGCTTTTCTTATACAGCGACCTGACTGATGCCCGTTCATAGGTCGCGCAGCTTCATCCATCCATCCACCCCCTTGCTCATTGATCATTTTATCCATCCTCCAGTGTTTCTCCTCATTATCTTAACACTGCTTAACATTCAGCCTATTGCACAATGCGCCCCTGCACGGTTAAATGTCAACTTGTTATGGTGCCATCTTCCTCGGCTCTGCCATGAGCCATCATAGAGACAGAGTGTGGAGTGTGCAGGACGTGCGAGTGGCGCTCTTAAGCTGTGGGTGTGAAGAAGGTGTTAGTGCCGCTGTAATGGCAAGGCGAGCCCTACGTACAGCATGCAGTACCTCTGTTAACAAAGAAGGACACACAAGGAATAAAAAAAAAAAAAAAGCAACAGAGATGTAAAAAAAAAATGTGACACATTACAGGTCACTTAAGAAGTGAGGGGAAGAGGCAAGAGCCAATAGAAAGACAGAGAGGCAGTGGTTGGTCTGTATTAATATCAACACACTGTTGTGCTGAGAAGCTTGTATGACACACCCCGTGGCCACGTCCTCAGGTAAATGTGTTACTTGACACTGAGAAGCCAGCTCAGGTCTGGAGAGGTGGTGTAAGCAGCAGTGGTACGCTGCAAACAACTCATATGATCTGACGTTGCACTTAACACACACTGATGATACGTGCAGCCTTCACACACTTTAATGTGAATGGACAGTCTTTAACATTTTTGGAGATCTGATTTTTAAAGAGCCAGACGACACTTCCTAAAAACAAAAAACATATTCCTTCAAAGGAAATTAAAAATGATGTTTTATTTGCGCTGCTTAAAATGTATGAGGATTTCCCTCCTGAAAGGTTAGATTTTGTTCATGTTTTTCCCGGTGGAGGATAAATTCATTTGGCCCTGAAATCCCCACAGGAGAATAATTTATCAAGTTACAGCAGCTTATAAAGTGGGTGCATCAGATTTTTTTTCATTTCATCTTAATTACTAAGCAACTTTAGTGCTTTTAAATGGCCTCTAGGAAAAGTATCATACATATGGGGACAGATAAACAGATAGTCAAATATAATTTTTTAAACCAAAGCAAAAACAAACAAAAGAAAAATTGTGAAAAAACATGAAATATGTACATTGTAAGTACGTAACAAACTGCAGTGGATTTTCGGATTTTCTGCAGTTTTCAAGCACAGGTATACTAGTCTTACAGAGACTGGATAGAAAAGATTGCTCCAGGGTTTGAGTGTGAAACTGTCTTTTGTTGCATATCTTTAAAGAGTAGAATACATGTGAGGATTAACAAGCTGCAGATGTACCACAGTACATCTGCAGCTTCAAGGTAAACCAACAGGGATACAGGAAACTTCCTTTTTCTTCTTATTTTGCAAAAATAAACTCTTTAAATGCGATTTCACATAAGTTGTGATCACCAACAGTCTTCTTAAGACATATGAAAGTTGCTGTGTCAAAAAAGGAGGAAAAATATGAAGGTGAAACTCTCCCCAGCTGATATTTTTGGATGTTACTGTTCTGACATTTCTGTTATGCTCGTTGATTGTTATCCAAACATGTCTGCACTGATGCTTAAGGTCCAGGGTTTTTGATTTTTTGTATTATTTGATGCTCTTTTGTGTTGCTGCTGCTTTTCTTCTGCTCTGCTGGACTTCTGTTTTGTATCTTCATTTCTTGTTTTATCTTGAAAGCCAGGTTCAGATGCAGGAGGGTATCAGTGGCGCATTAGGAAACGCCATACTCATCCAACTCAAGGTTGAGCTGAGAAATTAATTTATATTTTAACATTTGTTAAAACACGTGAGAAAGCTCAGCCCTGCCACCTGGAAAACCTGCGTGCATTTTAAGGTGTTTTTGTGCATGAGCAAGTCAGTATGCCGTTATCTCTTCTCATGATGCAGTTTGACACGTGTCTGTTGCCTTGTCACAAAGCATCACTGTTGACCCCTGAAGCACTGAGGATAATTTGCCATCACGTCATGTGTCACGTAGTCTCGTGGCAACTAGCTCCCTTTCCCCCTGCCTCTTCATGACTGGAACTGAGAGGAGTTGGTGGCTATGACTAAGAGATTCAAGACCATAAGGGATTCTCATCTGCACTGTCACTGTCCGAGCATTACAGCAAACTCTTTCAGTCCTGAAGCTTAACAGTGACTTCCCCACAAGGCTGTGTGATATTAATATGTAATCCCATCCAATCGTCCAATTTTAGCATGCAGGTGTTGTACTGACTGTGGCTAAAGGTGCTTTGTGACCTACTGTCCTCACAGATGTCCTGCTCATTATGCTAATAGTTTCCTATGGCTCGACTCAGTGTCGCTGCTCCTCTCCCTCCTTCTGTTTCCGTATGCATCCCTCTCGCTGATTTTGCATTCTAGCCACGCTTTGGCCCGGTTGTAAGGGGAGAGTGAATCTTCTGAGGGGAGGAGAAAGAGTGATCATCCATTAATGTCATGCAAAAGGGTGAAAATATCAGCAGGGCAGAAGGCAAACAGCAGGTACAGGCACGGACAGAATGTATGATCATGAGCTCTGCACTTTTTATTGTTTTTGCTGATTAAGTGCATGGGTGTGTATATATATATATATATATATATATATATATATATATATATATATATATTGTATTTTTTTTTAAAGATTTCTCTGTGTTCTTCGAGTTATTTACACATTTTTACCTTTTTGGTGAATTTATTCATTTTTTTCTTTGTTTTGTTGCTGATGTCAATTTTCTCCATTGCAAAATCTCCATCTTCCGCTTCTATGTGCACTTACGACCTTCTTTATGCATTTCTGGAGGAATACAGACTGAATCGACCGTTATTCTCTGCACAAACTGAGATCATTAATAAGAGAAATCGTTTGAAGAATGTGATATAACCATAGAGGTGTTTCTGATTACTACTGAAAATATTAGCTGTTGATTTAACTTCCTGGATTAATAATATAGTCTTCACTTTTCTGGACTAATGACGGTCAGAAACAAGTTAGTGGGCTGTGGAGCATCTTATTTATCTGCTTTCATGACATGGCAGTTAAACTAAAATAATTTACCAATTAAATGGTAACTTCTTGTGACAATTAGTTCAGCCTGCTGCTCATTATGGCAACCTAAACAATAACACATAAGGATCTAAATATCACTGAATCTTTGATAGGACCTAAAGAAAAGAAAAAGAAATAATTGCATGCCAGAAGCTGCAAGATTCTCACCTTCTGAAAGAAAACACAAGCAGAAATCTCCTAAATAAGCTGTTATAAAGGCCCTCAGCTGCCTGCAAGAAGCACTTAGAAAAAAGTGACTGTGCTAGGAATGCAAACCTTTGCTTTAGGATGTTATCCTTTTTTATTATTACTTCAAAACTGTAAAAGGTGGCTATTAAAAAGTAATACCTTATATAACATACAGAACATTTCTCATTTATAACTTAACCCATTTTCGAGCATGAATTAGCAACAAACAGTGTAATAATGTTTTCAAATAGTTATTGATGATGATATGATTAAAAACTGTAAGTGTATTTCTCCTGTCATTATTTTGTTGCCTAAATCAAGAAAAATCTAAATATTTAGCAATTGTTCATCATGTTTGTTTCTTTTCAACAGCCGTCCCCTGAGGTGACCGCTATGCCTGAAAGGATTACAGCCTGACCAGGGGCGCAGAAGCATTTGCGGTGTGTTTGACACAAATCTTGTGGTTTGAAGATGCAAGAGAGAAGACAACACTTCTTTTTTGATTCACTGCCTCCTGTAGCTCGCCTGTGAGACATGCACTGCAGTCAGAGGACACACCAAAGCGAAGGTATTCTTAGACTCCTTCTGTCTCCTCCCATAGTGAGGAAGAACTCAAAGGATAAAATATGCAAGAAGCTCCAAAATAGGAAACTTCACTTTCGAACAGACAACGTTGTCTGCCTGTGGATTTTTGCGGGAGTAAACAACGTGCAATGAAATTACATTTGACATCTAAAAAATTAATGGCATCTGTAACGTCTCAGAGAGGGAACAGGAAGCGAGCCAGGAGCAAGAGAGAGAGGGAGGGCAGAGAATGAAAGCTCAGCAAAGACCAGAACGAGGGAATCGCTCCTGACTCTGCACAGCAGATAAGTCCACAGACTCTGCTCATGATGAGCGCTGAGTAAATCCACCAGGAACGTATGGATGGAGCGAATGTGTGTGTGTGCAAGGGGGAGAGTCGAAGTGAGAGTGGGGGGAGGGACTTGTGTGTGTCCTAAGGGATGCCTGATCCGTGTCTTGGCCCACTCCAGCAACCAGATGAGAGGTTATGTAACCACAGAAGCTGACTAACGTCCAATGCTGGTTAATGAGAATCTACAATAACTTCCAACAGCATCAAATGCAGGAACCCAGCCCTGGAATATTACTGTGTAAGCATATCCACATGTCTGCCAGGAGCATGCTCTTCATACCCTGAACGCTTTAACGTACATAATCTGCTTTTGCATTTTTGCATGACAGATATGAAAGGTAAAGTCTGCAGGTTAAAAATGTGCTCAGGATCCTACCTCCAAAGTATGATCCATCAGTCAACTTCATCTCCTTGTTGAACTTGGTGATGACGCTTGCAACGCCGTGCTGAATGAAGTACATCTTCTTCCCGACAGTGCCTTCCCTGATGATGTAGTCGTTGGGTTGAAACACCTCAAACTTCAACTTGCTCAGCATTCCCGTCACGAAGTTGGGGTCAGCGTTGGCAAATAGTGGCATCGTGGCAACAAGCTTACGGCAGTTGAAGTTGACAATTTCCTGGTGGAGCAAAAGGGAAAGTGTTTGATTAAACGGATAACACCATGCCAAACATAATTCATTTATTTTCATCTAAAACCTGGAAAAACAAGCAGCTGGTAGGCAGTCTGACACAAAACACCCTCTCAAATATTTCATCTCTGCTGCTGATATCTGAAAGCATAAATGAACATGGCGCTGATTTAGCCCTAATGCTTCTAAAGCACTTCCCATGTCTTCCCTGACAGGAAACTTTTTGGCACACGGATCACACCCTGATGAGTTTGCCCCCCGGTGCCGGCCGCAGGCCATCTTTCTTGTCTCATCCTGTCCCCTCAGCCTCAGCAGGAGATTAGGAGCTTGTTGTCTGTTTGTCCAGCATCTCTGTTGCTGTGCAGATGGGAAAGCCGGGGCACTTGGCATCTGCAGTGGCGTGTTGTTGACCCCACATGAGAGATAACTCTCCTCCAGTGACAACAGGACATTAACAGAAGGATAACCAATCTCTGGGATGTTTGCTGGCTACATGAGAGCAACGCAAAGAATGTTAACTTATCCTCAGATGCGTTTGTCAGCTAATGCCATGGGGCTCTGACCTCAATCACGCACCGGAATTAATGAATTAGATAGTAAGCAGTTCTTATAGCCAACTAGAATTCCTCATGGGGAAACAATCTGAGGCTATGCCCATTTAAACATTTGTCATATGGTTGAGAATAAGAAAGCATTGAGACAGAGGCAAGGAAACTGGGAGAGAGCAGCAAATCTGTCCTGCTGTTAGGTCATATGAAGTCAACTGCTTGCAATTTTTATCTAAACCGCAAACCGCATAAAATATTCCAACTCTATCTATATTTTACATGTGTGATTAAATTTAAAGACAGAGATGCAATCCAAGACAGTATGTCAAATTATTTGCTATTTTTGTCAAAGTCACTTCGCTGTGATAAACGTGCAAGCAGGTGCAGCTTGGAGATTTCCCTGTTTTGGTGCGTTAACCCATGAAGACCTACGGCACCCTTCAAGGAAAACATGCAAAAACCTTAGAGTTTGAAAACAATATCTCCCAGGATTCATCTATGCCACGATTTCTCAAAGAGGGACATGAAAGTGAAATACTTTGTAACATTTAAACTGTCAGTTTTTATTGTAAATTATTGTGTTTCACTTTCTTTATAAGTTGTCCAAAATTCTTTTAATGCATGTCTTGTAACTGATGACATAATTGCATTAGATCACATCAGGCTTAACATGTTATGTCCTGATGTGACATATGTGCACCTTTACTTTATCCTGCAGCGACACAGATGTCACAATTTAGGACAAAAAATATATATATGTACACATATACACACACACATCCATCCAGATGCATACTCATACTGGTAGTAGTTTTTATTTAATCTTTGTCCTTTCTTCAAAGGTTGAAAAATAAATGTGATTTAGTGGACAGCTTTAAACTTTCTAGAAACCCTGCAGCCTTTAGAAAACATTTGAAACAAAGCGAAGCCATTAGTTAAAATGGGTAAAAGCGAAATGCACACAAGCAATACACGTTTTCAGAGGAGCATACCGGTGCAAGCTTTGCATGCCAACCTGCTGTCAGTGATGATGACAAGCACCAATTTAAACCCCGAGACGCAACCAGTTACGAAGGTCACTAACGTCTGGATCTCTGTAACTTTTGTAATAGTCAACTCTAACCCTGACCCAAGCCTACAGGTCTGTCAGCTTCCAAACCTGTAGGCCTGAAAGCTGAAATGGCAAGCCACCTGAGCAAACGTTACATAACGCTCATCTGTATCGTTTAACCTATGTTAAATGTCATGCTGGTACGGGTTTTTAATGAGCTTATTTGAAGTGACTAGCAGGACTCCAGTAAGGCTCACCAGGTTGGTGAAATTTAACGATATTTGACATCAAACAGATAGCACAGGCTCATTATTTTGTTTTTTGTTTTTTTATTTATTAGTGCTAAAATGATTCGGCTTTAGAAATGACTTGTTTCCCACTGAGCTTACAAGTATAAGCTATCAGCATGTCAAAATACTAAACCCTGGAAGTAGGCTACTCATTTCTTTTCCTTTTTTCCTTTTCAGAAGTCTCAGGAAAGTCATGCTTCTGTCAACTAATAATCAACTCCTGTATGTTGTGTTGTGGCGTCCTTGAATTTAACAGCGAAGGTGAGTTTTTTTTTTTAAAGTAACTTGTGCCAACAGCTGCATCAGAACAACAAACTGTTTAATGTGATGGATCACCTGTCTGGGAGAAGTTGACTTTCAAAACGCACCACACCGAATGCAAACCTCTGAAGAAAATATTAATTAAAAGGTTTTCTTTTACTGATAAAATACTGTAACTTTCATATATCGTATTGGATATTGGTTTTACAATTACTCTGCATTTATTATCTGAATAGTTACTAGAGGGCATCCCACCAAATCTAAAGCTCTTTTATGCCCAGAAGGAGGGTACTTATGTCTCCCAGGTAGTCTTGAAAGCTTACGGCACCACCGGCCCAATTCTTGCATCTGTATGAGTAAAACATACAAGAGCTTTAATAAAAGAAATGCCAGAATGCATTGCAAGTATTCTTGTACTGACTCAGCCTGGTTATTGCAAAGTAAAGCTGATTGAACCGATCCCAGACTGAGCAGACACCTACTGCACTGTACCGCATCGCAACAAGTCAACTCCTAATGACAACAGACATTAGACGGTAGACGTTCATCTAATTTAGCTCCTTTGAATGATCTTTCCTGCTCCTCAAGTTAAAATTTATGACTACTTTACCTCAAAGCCCAAGCATGACCGTGCCTCACAAAGCAATGTTTACGATGCATAAAATATGTACTCTGATTACACGGAAGAAACCATTAGCGGCGACATGCTTACAAATCAAGTTGTGTCTAGTTGATTAAAGTGGAATTTATTACTGTTTATAAAGTGCACGGTTGCTTTTAGTCTAATAAGATTCAAATAAAGGTTGATGAAGGTAAGTTTATTAAGAAAGATGGGACATGAAGCCTGGTATCAGTCGTGCTGCTTCCTGAGAGGATTTCTGAAGGAGAGGAGAACACACGAGGGAGAATTAAAACTATTCAGGGACACGGGGGTCTGCTGGAGCCCGTCGCATATTCTTTGGCCGAAGGGCAATAAAATGCCTTTTGTTCTACACATCGCTCCATGTAGACTGCATTCTACTGTGGCAAAATGTTTGTTTTTTTGTTGTTTTTTTTTGTTTTTACTGCTAGCTGCACACAAATCCCACCCTGAGGATAATAAAGTTTATTGTACTGTACGCATGGCTGCAGCATAGATAGGCCAGTCCATTGCAGGGCACCCTTTTACATATTCTAAATATGTAATATTTATTGGCATATTTACTTGGACACTCTGGATCAGACTTTCCACCTTGTATGGGGGGGGGGGGGGGGGGGGGGGTGGGGGGGGACCAATTTGTTCCTGGGATTAATAATTTAAAGAAAGCAGCTATCAGTTAAGAGAGATTGTGAATTTGATCAAAATTAAATAAATGTGACAGGGAAAGAGCTTGAATGAGAAGCACAGAGATAAAAGTGAAGTCTGACAAGGACTTGGTGGGCAATGAGTTCATGTAAACGATTCTGCACAAATAAAAAAATACAGTCTTGAATTAAATTCCTTTAAAAATTTGAAAGAAGTCTTTGTATTTAAATGATTTGTTTATCCCGTTGCAGTGTTTGCGGTCATTCCTTTCTACCTTAATGCAGATTTTAATGCTGCTTTCAACATACAGTGAACCGAGCCTGTAAAGGTTTCTGTTTTAAACCTTAAAATCCATTTTGTTTGCCTGTGAGTGTCACGCACACGCACACACACACACTGCAGCGTTGCACTCTGCAAGGTGACTGAATGGGGCTACATGAAAGATGGCTGTGAGCCTTTATGCTTGCTTTGCTGTTTATTTCCCTTCTTTCCAGTATCCCTTCACATAATTACCCGTGTAATGTGCTGATACGAAGCGCTCATCTGTGAACTGATCCCTCACTTCGCAAAAAAACTTTAATATTCCGACTCATTGCTTCTCTTTGTGAAATATATAGTTCACGCAGTTGATCCTGAGACCATGTCTTCTTTTTTGTGTGTAACGCTTCGGTCTAGTTGGTATTAGAAAATAAAACAACACTTGTTAAGCCGCTGTGAAACTCACAGTCTTTACCACAAATGAAAGTGAGACACAGGTAATGTTTCTCTGGAGAATATCTACTTATCTTGACAGACGCTGACGCGGGTTTTACCCCGACGCCGAGGAGAATCTGCATTTCTGTTTTTCTACTTGACCTCCCCAGACGAGATGACAGGTGCTGGTATTCCAGTTTCATGTATTTCACTTTCAATCTTGCCAATTGTAGAGTCGCCCCTCATCCTCAGGGGGATGAAAACAAACCTGATTCATGCTTCAAAGCTAAAACTTTCTGACACAACTCTTTCAGGAACCTTTCTGGTGTGTGTTTTTGTTTCTTTTACCAGTTCTAAAAATAACACTAGAGTCTTCAAAATGAAAAATGTGAAGAGCTGATATTCGATGTTAAAGAATAAGGCGTTTACCTCTTTGAGAGGGTCGTTGAGTTCGCTCAGGATGTTGTCCTCGTCGAAGATTTTGCCCTGGTAGCGGTGCTCGTAGTAGTCGTGGATTTTCTGACGCAAGTCAGCAGGAAGTTTGTGGAAGGACATGTATTGCTCCACTTGTTTGTACTGGAAAAGACACAAGAACAGATTCATCATCACTTTTGTCATTTGTTTTGGATTAACATGTAGACAGATATTTCACAGAAGACCCACTAGTAAGGAAGATCTATTGTTTTTCAAGATACATGTTAAATGAACTGCAAAACAGCAAACAGTACTGAGGACAAGTCATGCTCTCATGGTCAAATCGCCCCGTCCTGGTTCTGTGCACAGAGAGGGGGGAGGCGGGAAGAGAGAGGCAGGTGGTGAAGGAAGGTTAGAGCAGGAACAGGCTCAGGGCTATGTCAGACCAAGGTAGCTGTTCTGAGTACCCCACACATGCTGGAAGTATAGTCATAACGCAAAGAAGCAAGGCTTACCCAGCACGCTGAAAAAACGCTGAAGCTCAGTCGGTAATTGCCCAGTTGGCATCGACTGCAAACTCCAGTGATAATGGTACAAATTAATTATATATAATATTTATATCTAGGAGTTGTTGTAAAGACAGTATTGATTATCAGTGCCAACCTCAACGTAAAAAATGAAGCTCTCAGATAATCTGTCCATCCATCCATCAACTTCCATTTATCCTAGTTTGTGTCGCAGATGAAGCAGCCTGAGCAAAGAGTCCCAACCGCCGTTCTCCGTGGCCATCTCCTCCAGCTCTTCCGAGGGAATACTGGGGCATTTCCAAACCAGCTGAGAGATGTAGTTTTTCCAGTGTGTCCTACGTCTGCCCTGAGGCCTACAACCAGCTGGACATGTCCAATACGCCTCCCCAGGGAAATATCCAGGGGGCATCCTCACCAGATGTCCAAAACAACTCCACCACCTCCTGTCAATGTGGAGGAGCATATGGCTACATGGATGGATGGATGGATGTGTTATGGCTTATACAACTGGTGTAGCTTTTCTAACTTCATGAAGTAATTATGTAACGGCAGTTGACAGGAACGGATGCAGAGAAATGGCTTTAATCTGAATATTTCAATTAAACAGCTGAAGAAGTTACATGCGTTAGAGTAGAACAGACTTTTCTTCGCTCTAATGGGCAAAAGTTTACAGTTTTTAAGAAAAACAAAATCCAGACTTTCACGGAGAGAACACTTCTCCAACCACTGAGCACAGCAGTGGAACAATCATGCTGTGGGCTTGTGTTGCAGTCAGTTTTTAAAATGTGTTTTGTGGACATACTGCAGAAGAGACAATGCGTCCGATCCAAACGCAATGGGATTCTACTCTGTCCACGGTGCATGCTTGGTTTAACAGATTTATGCCACACTACAAGAAACAAAGCTGGACATCCTTCTGGTAATTAATTCAAGCTGTTCGTGAGTTTAAATTATGGCCACATTAAGCTGAAGGCAAGTATTGACCCATAAGAGAAGGAAAGAGAAAAAGAGAAAGGCTACATAAGATACTCCATCTTGTTCAGTCTCTGCTTCCTCATGGGTTTGCCACAGACGGAGGTGACTACAATCTTCTCATTGTTTCCAGCTGAAAAATAAACGCTTTCTCCCTCAAGCTCCCTCCGGTAATCATGGTAGAGCAGCAGGGACACTGTGAGGTTGGCAGCACAGGCCAGTGGCGAGCTCTTTGACCAGTGCGATGCAACCAGCCCCACAAAATTAAATTTGTCAGTGAAAGAGAAGACGCTCAAGTCACAATGTCCCCTTCATTGATTCCTCTCCCGGCTGCAGCAAGGTGATAAGGGACCAGAGTTTTGTTTGTGGGAAATTGATTAATTTGGAGTTCACACAGCTGAAGCAGGATTGTCCACATTGGCTCAGTTAGGCCATTTTGACTCAGGCGGTCAAGGTGGGGCACAGAATCAGGCAAAGGTGGCACATTTGGATTTGATATCCAAATGTTGAGTCCTCGAGTTTAAAAAAGCTTCCTTGATGACTTATTTCCATTCTAGCATAATCCCTAAATTGCACAAATTCTCACATAAATCCTAATTTGTATTTTTCTTGGCTGATTAATTACATTCTAATGAAGTCATTTAAATCACTGCTGACTACCCTTCTCATTTCCCCACCTCATCCATTTTTTCCATATGTCCATCTTTATCTCAGTCTAAAAATAGTCACGGCCAAGGCAGACCTCCCTTTGTGCTTGCCATTTGGTGATTTTCTATATTTCTTTAGAAACTTTCTATATTTGTGCTCAAAGGTGACTTAAAATATCATATAATTTACATGCAAAAGATGAAAATATAAAATTGAGAAATGATATTTGTGCAGAAATATAGAAAGCAGCCATGGGCAGTAGCTCTTCCTCTGCTGAATGACATACAGCTGTCCTCTGGCTTCCAGTAGTTCAGCACCATGGCATCACAGCAGGGGTGTCTTAATATCATACATACTTTAGTCCCTCATTTCCTTCTCTCCCCTTCAATTATTTCTCTGACTCTGCTCTTTATAGGCTTCATTTTGTGTGTTTTTCCATCTATTATTAACATGGTCACTTTTCTGTCTTTAATCATGGCTCCATTTCACAATCTCTGCCATGCTACTATTAAAGTTGAAAATTATATTCAAACAAATAATTAAAGAATAAAGTTTGCAACGTGACTCGAAACTATTGACGGAATCGGTTACCTGCGTCATATTTTCTCATCACAAGGACCCTCTTTCCTCAAATAGCTTGCAAGCACACTCCCACATCCATCTTTCCGTCCATGTTTCTAACCCCCCAGCTGTGGCAGAGATAGATGTAATGACTGGAGGCTCAGCACCCTGAACTCATCCCTGCTGCTCCTCAGCCTGCTCTAGTCATATGCACAGCCATGCAGCAAATCAGCCCTGGATGAACCTGGCTACACACTGGGGCACTGTTCCCACGAACGTGGCATCAGGGGCCTCAAAGCTGTCAGTTCGATGCCTGCAGGCTCGTTGGGGGGGTGGGGGGTGGGTGTACATTACATACTGAACAGGAGACATGTCACTAATTCAAACTGCAACTTCAAACTGCTCACTTGTTTGTTTTGGGCAACTGGCTATCATTCATTTTTGCTGGAATCTGCTAGAAAGCGCCTGAAGGTTATTTATGATATAGATTTATGTACATATATGATAAATCTGAACTGATCACAGTAGGTATTAGTATAAGGTGACATTTATTTAGCAAAAATTAAGCCAAGAATTTTTATTATGTTTTTACACAAAAAGCACAGAGTTAGAGGAGAGGGTACAAAAACGTTTGCAAATGAGTATAACTAATGGCCATCCTCCTATCTAGTTTAATCTTTATCCAATATGCTCTCAGTTTAGTGTGAACCAACACCTGAGCTAATGAGCTGACCTGCTGTTGATTAGTGTGAGGATGAAAAAGATCAAATTGAATGATTATCATCATAGGAATCACTAGTTTCTTTTTTTTTTTTTTACATGAATTTTACCATAATCAAAACAGCCTTTTTTAAAGGTTGTAAATTCTGGGTGGCTTAATAATCATGCAACTTTTTTTTTGTTTTGTTTTGTTTTAATAGCATACAATTTTGGAAAAGTTTTAACTGCATATTAAACAGCTCTGCAAAGCTGTTGCCAAAACACGGAGGAGTGGTTTTCCTGGACTGCCATGACCATGAAGCGGCGGGCAAGGTCAGGCCAGCGTATCTGAATAAATTGAAACCATCTCCATGCTTTTATTAGTAGGGTGTAAATTAACAAACTGGTATCTTAACATGTCCTGTTCTAGTAGCAGCCAAGGTGACTCCTGTTGATTCCTTGAAAGAATTATGGCAACAAGCTCCCAGAGGATAACATGTCCTTTGTATATATGTTCTGCTTTTGTGCACGTGCTCAGTTTGAAAATGTGCATGAATGAACACAACGAGACTGCAACTGACTGCATTTTAATTTGCTAATTGCTGTTTGGTGACAGCAAAATAATAGACACAATCAACAGGCACTTGTCCCAGCTACTCAAATGTTAGTTATTTTGTTGCTGTTGTTGTCATTGCTGGGGGCTTTAATTCTTCCACAGACATTGTGTGAACGTTTTAAAATTCAGAGATTTTGGTTTAGAGTTACAACTTTTTGTGAAAAAAACTCTTTCAAACAAAAGGGAGATGCTTTATTGAAGATGTTTGACTTATTTTTGTTTTGTTTAAGGTAACTAGTATTAATAAATAAAAAAATCCTAAGGTTTAAATCCTTAACTGAATATGAACTCTTAACTCTGTAAATTAAATTTCTGTATTTCACTCATTTTTGCTGCCATATTTTGGTTTGCTATCACAATCAGCTAAGAGACAACACACAAAACGTACTAGTTTTAGTTTTGTTTTATAACATACAAAGCTCAACACGTACAGGAAAGAGGCGTGTTACGACTCATGAAAGGGTTGAGGCTTTGGTGCAACATATTAGGTGGAGATGGAGCAGTAACTCATACACTGTTTTAACAAGATTTACTAAATAATTTATAGATTGGATCAGGTGGAATTGAAAATTAACATTTTTGTTTTTTTCCAAACCTTACTTTTTTCTGTGAAATACAGAAAACGTCTTTTATTTCACTATTTTTGCTATTGTTAATCTACCTACTGTAGGTGGAGGCAACACAATTTTGGAACACACCTGTATTTTTGGTAAATCAGCCCGTCAAAGACAACATTGTTGAAAAAAACCAAAAACTAAAAGTTGGGTAAAGATCAGCTCTTTTTCTTTTAATCATAAGCATGTTCTGATAGGACATGCCAGTGACGGCTTTAATCCCTGAAATACAGCGTTTTACATACGACACATGGAATCGTGCAACACAAAGCAAAGTTTGGGAGTTGAACTCTTGCGTGCAAATGCACAGCACATCACTCATGGCTGGCTGTTCTGGTAAATAGCCAGGCCTGTCAGCGGGATCACAGATGGTGGCCAAGTGAAATGCTGGATAATCACTCTCCATGTAAAAAAAAAAAAAAAAAAAAAAAATCCAATTATGTAATAGGAAATAAAATGAAAAGGAAAAAAAAACTGTGTGTATCCACTGGAGGCACATTGACAGGGAAGTGTACGGTCATGTCACAGACCTCTTCACCCTCATCCTTATGTGATCCGCTTGGAAGAAGAAAATCCTCTTTTCAACTCATACGTCTCTGATATTATGATCTGTTGGAACTCAAATCATTGGTACACACAGCAACCAAGAGACGAGCTAATTCAAGTCGTCCTCCGATGATGGTCATCGATGATTACGGCACTGTACCATCTAGTTCATTTTCTAAAACCAGCATCCAGGATCATGTAAATAATGCAAAACCGGTCAGCCTTTAAATCCCAAATATTAGATTTTCTGAACACTGTTACATGATTCTTACCTTCTCTTGGTATTGCCGGCGTGAGGAGTCCAGTGACTGGATCAGAGCCGTAGCGTGGCCCACAAACATAGCATAGCACGTGGCACCTACGATCATACTGAGCATGGTGATCCACAGGTCAGACATGCTGACGGGTGCCCGTGCACCGTACCCGATGCACAGCATGTGGCTCATGGCTTTGAAGAGGGCATAAGAGTACTGCTTACCCCAGGAAACATTCTGCAACAACACAAAGAAAGAGAAAGACAAAGAGAGAGAAAGAGAAAGAGAAAGAGTGGTTGGCAGGAGTTACTGCAAGACAGTGAGGAATGACAGGCTTTCCTTTGATGGATCACTGAACCTCCACTAAACGCCCAGCCAACAGAGGCCTTCATGACTCAGAGCTCAATGCCCTCGTTCTTATCTCTATACTTTCCTTCACAACTCCCACTTCGCTGGAACTTATCTGGCCTTATTTGTTTTCAGTTTACCACTGAAAATTCGCTGACACGGTGGATTTATCTTCTGCACCTGCCCTTAACAACCCAATAACATCTGGAGCTGTGTTCACCAGGTTCCTGTTATTTATGCAGCTAGGTTTTAGGGCAACTATGTCATTGTCAAATACTATGCTGTTGTGAAACAGCACGGTCAACTGCTATTATTAATGGACAACACCGACCAGATGTTTCTACAGCGAGCTGCAAGGGAATGTGGCTGCTCAGGGGCCACAAGCCGGTGTTCTCATACTGTTGGTCCAATGCAAAACTCATATCAAATCAATACATGGAACATGATGTTCTGCTGTGGTGACCCGTAGATTAGGGAAGCTGAAATAAGACGTATGTAGCTGCTGGCCAGGCCTGCAGCCCTTGTGGTTTTCTTTTTCTCACTCTAATAATGTCAAAAACCACCAGTGTGGAAAGTGGAACAAATGCTATCTTGTTAAAATGTGTGCTTTGACAGTATTTTGATTGCAAAAAAGAAAAAAAAAAGGAAGAAGAAAACAAGGCTGTGTGTTTGCTACAGGAGCTGGAGCTGGCCGCCATTCGAAGGCGTCCGTTTTTCGTTGAAATGTCGGCAAGTGACGGATTTTCCTCATCTGGGGGGAAAGTCGGAACATTTGGGCCATGTCGTATCATATAGTGGAACTCATGTTCCTTGTTCCTCATTGCGGCTGGTAGCTCGTTCCAGCGGCGTGAAACCACACGTGAGAAGAGTGTGGATTGCATCATATGTAGGGATGCCAGTGGCAGATGGCATTCCATAGAGGAACGTAAGGATCGGACAGGAGTAAAAGCTTTAAGGACAGAGTTGGGTGCAGACCCAGAAGTCACTGACAGCTTAAGTACTTAAAGTTTAAGTACTTAATCTGAAAGTACTTAAGTGTCTAATTTAACCCACGGTAACATCAGTACGGTTTTGAATGCGAGATTTTTACTTGTAGTGCAGTATTTTTACATTGTTGTACTAGGATGGCAGGAGACCACTGGTTTACAAGTGTAGATGAAAGTATGAATTAATCTGTGTTAAAATACTGCAAAATAACTGTACATCTAACTTCTTTCTGATATTCTAGACTTGTGTTCATGTTAATCATAGTGTCTGGCTTAATTATTTGTGTGTGTTAACGATGTCTACTTCTACGCTTGTTATAAATTAAATATTGACCCAATCATTTAAAGTAAAAAACATTTAGTCTGGCACAGCTTAAGTATTTCTTTCTTTCTTTCTTTTTCTCTCTTAGATGGATATTGAATTTGGTGGTGTGTTATGCCGCTGGAAAACCTTGACCTCTGAAGGTGAGACCACAAAGATTTTATCATTTGATCGACTACTGAAATAGCAGAAGCTGGGTGAGATCTCACGGGTCAGATTTTAATATAATACAATCCATTTTACTTGAAGTGCTTTAGAGGTTTTCTTTTGTTTCTGTTCGAAAAACCATTTGCTTGTTTGTTCCACCACTCAGTCTTAAACGTGGGTTTTTCCCATCAAGTTGTGCTGTAACTGTACAGGCAGTTCTGTTCTTTAAGCATTCGTGATTTGAAGCCGCATCTTATGTTGTCTTCAATAAAGTCAAAAGTCTTAAACTGGTTGAAATCATTTTTTAAGTGACTTAAGGTTCGGATATTTACCGGAATCGCTCTCAGATACCCTTTCCCTTTTTCCACAGGACATCTGGTAATCCGGCATTCTTTATGAATTTAGACATGCAGAAAAGTGAGTGAAAATGAATTAATAGCTATTAGAAAACTTAATCCACCTGACGTATTCGACAATTTTATTTTGTCTGTGCATTGCTTGTCCTAGTCGTACTGACAGTACAACTTCCGGTAAAAGTTCAACGTTCAGAAAAAAAGAACAAAAAAACAAAACATACTTAAGCAGCTCCGGCTCTTTCCTTCTCGGACAGACAGGTTGTCAGTTAAAATCCAGAATGCTCATAGTGGGAGTGAGCTCATTAGAATATGACCACTCATCCAAGGGCCCTCGCTCCCTCGCTCCCTCGCCCCTCCCTCCATTGTGACGTGCCGCTGACCCACACAAACAATTTGCGCTGAGATTGAAAACAGCTGAGCTTTGAGCACGTTTTGGCTCCTTCTAGTGGCAGTTTTGTACACTCGGTGAAATATGCTCACCGCTGGACACTGTGTTGCACTTGCACTCAACATCTGTGGTGGTGAATCTGTTTTGTGGAGGTCGCGCTTTATGGTAGTGATGTAACGCAATTCGTTTCAGACAAGAGATGCGGTAAAATGTGTGTTTTGCAGTTTACAGCTTAGTGAAACAGATTCATGCTGAACAACGCATAAATATCCGACATATAAACTGAAGAGAAAAACAAATCCTATTTATTTCTTGGGATAGCTCAAAAGAAAACTTTGTGGGTAATAACGCTTCACACAAATTGAGGACTATCATCAGAAACTGATATACTTCTGCTGACTACATCCAGAATCTGGTCAGTCATGATTGGCCCAAAACTTTCAGGATTTGAACCTCTTTAAAAAAAAACACTAGTTTTTATGTATAATTTTTCTGTGCACAAATGAGTACAGAACTAACCCCAGGGAAAAGCAGTCTAAAAATGTGCATCATATTGAGCTCTATTTACATGATTATTGCTTCACACCCCTCTCTATGATGTCAGGCATTCCTTTCTGTCCTTGAATGTTCCTGCTTGTAACAACCTCCATGTCATACCTTGGCCTGTAGGCAACTTTCAATTTTGCAAAAAAGAAAACAAAGCAAAACAAAGAATTTTACCCTTTTACAATGAGAAATCTCATTACAACTGGCTTCCCTGCAGAGACTAGATGCCATTAAATTTCGGTAATGTAGCCTATCCACGACATTATCATGACACTCTGCAGTTGTGAAGGCTTCCCAGTTGCATTTCAGAGTTCCCAAATATATTTTTTCACTCATTTTTGTTGGCCTCAGCCTTAAGAGTGATGTCTGAAATTTAGTGCAGGAGAATTCAGTCTCCTCATTACTACAGCCAAACAGTCAAACATAAAAGTATGCCTGTTCCCAAAGGACACACTAAAACTTCAGAGGGCAACAGGAGAAGCCCTTTGACGCTGTGAAACCCGGCAAGTCCCCATCTGGAAACAAATGCACCACCTCCCCAGTATAGACCTTGTAGTCAAATCCAAACTGCAGAGTCCTCCAACATCTACGCCTCCTAAAAAGAGAAAATGCTGAGGATGAGCGAAGAAGAAGCCTGTATAAACATACATAAAGCTCTGCACTGGAGTCATGGTTTCTGACAGTTTTAGTAGTGTTGTGGACATTTTCCTGTTTACCAAAGAACAGCGAGACGCCCGGAATAAACAAACATATTCATTGGATTTTTGCATGTAAAAAATGGAGATGTTGTCACAACAGTACACGCGGCGCTGAAATGAGGCTCTGCCTTGCAGAATCTACAGCAACATTATAAAGGAGTTCAGATTACACAGATTCAGATTATAAATGTGTGGTTAAAAATACAAAATACAACACAATAATACTTAAGGTTAGGCATTCGACTGCAGTTCTATAAAAACACCAGGCAACATCTCACACTTTTAAGGTTTTATTGTGACACTATGACAATTTTCCATGGAGACAAGCCTGCGACTTCTCTGTTTGCTCTTCTTGACTTTACACTTTTTAAATCAACTAAAATTTAGTAACTGAGTAATTGAATTTCTCCCGAATGCCTTGTCAGCTTTAATCTCCAAGCAGATTCCTTCCACAAACTGAAAATATTCCTGATTGATTCCAGTTCAGAAACAAAATGAGGCCCAGTTTCTCATGTATTTGTCCTTAAAAGTCGATATTTCAGGACAAACAGAGGGCAGTTCCATTTAAAAAGGGTTTAGTGTTTCTTTATAAAAGCTTTCTGTTTTGTGCGGCTCACATACTTACATATTCCAAAATTTTAGGATTACAGACTTTAGGACTTTGTTAAGCCTGTGAGGTGAGTGACCCTCTATAGACTTTCAGCTTTTTTTCTTTTTTTTTTTTTTTTAATCTTAATGACTCTAATAGTATTTGTTCAACTGTGAACAGCATCAATGTTTTTGCTTTTATGACAAGACAGAAAAGCTGCCCTCATAAAAAGTTAATGCAGCTTTGTTTGAGAATGACTGAAAGATTTTAAACTACTGTAAGGTCTTAAACACTGGAGAGACTGAATGACATAACAGAGGAAACTTGTATCACTTCCAACTGACCAGTAAAGTGGAAGCAGCTGTGTTTGACCTCACATCACAAATACAACTGCACTTTAATACTTTCATTTCCTCAAGAAATGGAGCAAGAACATCTTATATAGAGCCTTCCACTGGGTGAGCACAACAAAACACTAAAAAACACAATTTTTTCTTTTGTTACATTGCTGTTCTTCAATTAGTGTTGTTGAAGGTCAGGTTTTAACCTTGCCAACACGTCTGTAAGATGCTCTTTATGGGAGAATCAGCCACTGATGCTACGACAGTAGATTTTTGTTATGATTCTGCACCACCAACACTACTGTCTCACAAAGGCAAAGAAAAGCAGATCATATGCTCCTTGTAAAAGATTCAACCAATCCGGATTACTTGTGACGAGGGGCTTCAAAGTTGCATTTGCATGTTGCGTGAGGAAGCAGAAATGAGAGGCTACATATATACAGAAGACAGACCTGACATGCTCTGTTTATGACTGTGAGTGTGATAGCACAAAATCAACCTCTGCATGCATTTTACATCTGACCTAAAGATGTTCAACTGTGACAGCCGTTGATTAGTCTATCATGACATCTATCGTCTACAATGACACTATCGTGACATTGCAGCATCAAATTAGACCTACCAGAAGGTACTCTTTAGAGGATACCCTTTCCACCAAATTAATTGTAATTACCATTTGATGCTGTTCCAACCGCGTATCTGGGCAACACTGCAAGTATGAGTGTTCGTCTCTATTGACTGGTGCAGTTACTCTCATTCATGGTCCACGCATTCGAACACTGTGTCGCCTGATACGTGGTCCCGCAGTGAGCCAACCTGGCACCAGGCAGCCGAACCTCCCTGACAAAAAAATTCACCACAAACCACTTCTCATGTGGAAATGGAAAGTCCCTGAGTCCTGGGCTCAGGGTGTGAAATCCAGCAGTCCTGATCAATATTAGGTGATCTATCTTCTCCAATCAAGTGCAAAAGAAAAATATATAAAGTCATACCTATGCCGTTTTAGGCATAGACATGTTTGTGTCAGAAAACATTCATGTTCTCAATCACAGAAAATGGCTTTTTTTCTCCACTATACATCTCCGGTAATTAATTTGCTTGTTTTAAGGTCCTAAAGTGCTAAAGTAAATCTTTCTGCAACTGTGCAGAACTGTAGAGGTTTTAGTACAAACTCAAATCTCATTGCACACTGTAACTCAAATATTAGCTGCTTCAATTTTCAATGATTTGATGGAGAAAGTGTTTAGTACTGTGTTTGTACAGCCAAACTAACAGAATTTCAATGAATTATTCTTGTCCCCGACTGTTTTCTTACACAACGCGTTGCTGGTTACGCTGCTACAAGCATGTTGCTGATTCACCATTGTCCGAGTGTTGAGTGTCACCCAGAGGCAACGCTTGTTGTTGTACTGACGAACAAAAATGAGCCCAAGAGGATGTAAAGCGCTGCTGCAAAGAACATGGTTTGACCTCTGAACAACATTGTGCTCAGAGGGAAAACAACTTTCAAGTCTCACTGCAACACATACTTTTGCATGTTAATCTGTGTAGATGTTTGAGGAAGTCTTAAGTATTAAATCCTTCTTGTTTGCTTTTTGGTATCAGTAAAGACTGAATAATTATTTTGTTAATTCAGTTACAGTCATGTAACTCTCCAAAATCTAACAAGCTGTTCCTATTTGTAAATAAATAATAAAAAAAAAAAGATAGTATTGAGAGATGTGGCCAAAATACCACAGAGACTTTTTCAACATGGTTTTACATCTCTGTTCATAACAACAGATTTTAGGGGGTGGAGTCAGACACTCAACTTGACTCCACCCCAATCCTCCAAGGTATGCATCTCTTGAATTTCTTTTTTTTTTTTTTTTACTCTTACAAAACGATACGCTGGTTTGTGAGCACAAAGATGTTGTGCGGCATGCCTGCACTGCCACTGAAAGGACACATTATCAGTAGCTGTGAAGGCTGCGGTTCATATTACATCGTATTTCCTGCAGTCCAAATTAAGAATCTTCCACCGCTGGTTACCAAAGGTCCCTTGCTTTCATTGAAAATATTTGTTCATACTATTTTAAGTATTTCAGGTGTCAATTTTTCTACGATGGTTTATAAAAAAAAGTTCCAAGTTGCAAAAAGTTGCATTATTTGAAAATGAATGTTTTTGCCTAATAACAAAAAAGCCAAAAAAAAGGTATCTGGAATATGTGACTAGTTGAGAAAAAGATTAGTAGGTCAAAGTGTCCATATACTTTTTCTAAGGTAAATCACAAATTCCAGGAGCTTTAAACAATACCTACAACAGATGTGGTGAAGTCACTTTTTAAAGCGGCCTTCTTATGTTTGAAAATGGGACTCTGCTCGCAGTAAGTCCTCGTTATAGACCTCTCAAGATTATAACGGCCACCACGTATATCAAAGGTCCAAAAGGTGACGCCAGAGTGTATTCTTGTCAAAGGAAGAGAAAAGATGGTGGGAACCAAAGTCTGATTACTTCATAAACTCTAAACTGGGATTGTCTGCTGGAAGTGACTCATTCAGGGGGTTTAGAAGAAAAGGAAGGATCTCTAGTGGGTGGTCCAGGAATAAAAGAAGCCAGGAGAGGTGACTGACGGACGGTTATGCATGGGCAGCCAAGCTTCTTTGGGCTTGCGTGTGCATGTCTGCCCACTGTATCTGTCTGTCTCTGTGACTCTCTGATACATGAATATCCCATCTACAGTTACACTATATTAGCAAATAAAATGATATGAGAAAGGTGTTGCACCCTCCTTTAATTTAAAGGTATTAAGATTAGGACATAAAAAATAATATTCTGATCCAAAAACCGTTTTAAAATTAGCTAAGTACAAATTCAGATGAATGCAGCACATTATACATTACTCAGTGGCATTTTTGAACAAAAACCGAGCCAAAGTGCAGAAAAATGCTCTGTAAATGCCAACTAATGCAACAGCCCATCACCCTCCAACCAGAGCCAACACAGTGACAGCAGCATTATCTTGTCTGGTGATTAAGTAAATGCAGCCTCTAAAGAGTAAGAAGCTACTCTCGGGCCATTAGTCAAGAAGATAACAGGCCTACACACTGTACTGCACCACTCAGCAGTATCTGCAGTCCACAGCTTCATTCTTCTAGCTGGAAACAAAATGCAAGCCAGGACCAGGATTAAAACTAATACCATGAATTTAAAGTCATCAGTCTTGAGCAGATTCTGCTTAGAGATACAATGTTAATATTGGCATTTTTGAACGCTAACATATTGGGGCGGGACTTATCACTTTGGTATTTGCTGATAACAGCCGACATACAGTTATCTCAGTCGATATGCACAATGAGGAGATTCCTCACATCATAGTCACCAAAAATAACGTCAGACCATGAGCACATGGTGCACCTCACAGCACCACAGTGGTCTTAGTCAAACGTCAGAGACGGAGATCAGGCATGACTATATTCAGAAAACACAGACGGGGATAAATCAACAAGAACGCAAAATATTTAAAAACTGATTTTTAATCTATTGTAATGCGTCCAACGGTTTTGAATTGTCATGTGGATAAAATCATGATTCACAACAGTAAACACGATTACAGTAATGCGTAAACATTTGATGTTAGAAAGCGTTAAAACAACTGTAAAAGCAGGACATCATGATTTTATACTCCACAAGGGTGTTTTCGGCCCCGAATTCATAAATTCAATTAAAAATTGATTTTAAGTAAAGTCCTGTTTACATGAAAAAAAAAAACAAGACTTTGTGTTCAGTCTTTAAACTCTTTAAATCCTCCAGTAAAACCAATGTATGCCATGTTTCTGGTAAATTACTTAAAATTGTTTTATATTTGTTTGTATGTCTACGAACGTTTGGGCACACCTAGTTAAATTTTACATGAATGGATAAGTGACTAGAAGAACTAATTATATCCAATCCACAAAACCATCATAACATTAAAGAACATAACATTATGTCCGTAGCAATTGAAAAAAATAAAAATAAATAAATACATGATCAGCAAAGGCCATATGATGTAATTCCTGACTTTAATCAGTACTTCCCAAACACTGTTCCAAAAATGTTGTAAACTTCGAGATGATGCCGACCACAACTGAAATAGTTTTAATTAGGTTTATTCTATCAGAAATGCAAAAATGGCACTAGAAATAAATGGTAGGAGTCACATCGTCGACTACGCAGATACAACTGCACAACTGTGACTTTCATGGAACAGGGAAACTTCCTGATGGAGTCAAAATAGGACAACCCCTCCAAGCGTTTTATTTCTTCTACATGTAATAGGCTTGCTAAAGTGTACTTTATTAACTTTTTTTTTTCCAGTTAACGAAAATGTATCTGTCAAACTGGCCACACATGTAGTCAAATGTAACAACGGAAAACAATTGTTGGCTCCAGTCAACTAGGAGACAAATTTACAGTGAGATTTGTACCCTTAAAATAATTGTCTCTATGCTAAACCAAAACAATAAATAAATAAATAATTCTTCTCAGATTCATAAACTCTTTTTTTATGCAAATACATACCCAATATTAAAAGAGTTTGTGAGCCTGCTGTGATTTGAAATTGTCCTTTTAACGTCTTATACAAACAAACTAAGTTTCTGTTTGGCTGCTGCTTGCGAGTCTGCAGACAAGCAGCAAAAGCCAGAACTTGTCCTTGGAAACCTGATATGCGTGTTGCCAAGAGGCATCTTTATGTTTTTTTACATGCAATATTTTCTACTGGTTCATGGTGTTCAGGAGACGGATTTCAAAGTTGATGATCCAAGTCTCCACCACACATTTCTGCCCTCTGTGTTGCAGCTCTGGCCACAGTTGTACACAGAGTAAATGATCGTGCCACACAGGGGGCAGCAAAACAGCCTTGTACACGAGTAGTTCCCTCACTATTGATTTGTATTCAAGAAGGTTAATGTATTTGATTCATACTGAGCAAGGGAAACACCATGCTGCACAAATGCAGGAGTTGTTCTTGATTAACTTTCAGTGTTAGAAGGAAATATGACTCTAGAGGGTTGCTTATGGAAAGAAATCTAAAAGTCTGGGTCACTGAAGAAACTGTTTGCCCCCTTTTTTGTGTACACAACCATTAGTAAGGATGAACTGTGACATTTATGTGGAAAACCCTGTTAGAGAAAAATCCTTCGGTGCAAACAGAGATGGATAATGTCTGTTTGCATGAATAACACATGGTTGCTGGTATTGAAGTCACTTGGGCAATTCATCGCCTCAAAGTAAAGATAGGAGTGGGAAACAGAGTTGTGATGTTGAGGAAAGCTGACATTTGCACCTCCAGCCTGATGCCTCTGAGCACCCAGTGTGCATGTGGGCAAAAAAAAAAAAAATGTTTTTGTCATATAGGGAGATAAGGAGATGAAGAGGTGGAAGGGTTCCACAGGCAGGCATTTACAATCAGTGTTGCCCAGCAGGCACATACACACGTCTACTCCATGCATGTACCATGCTGCTCTGTGAGGAGCAGCCACGCTTCAGCCCCAACTTAAAAGAGATAAAGGAAGGGTGAAAGTCTTACAGAATACTGCACGCATACACCGAGGGGAGGCAGACCCCTACGACCTCCAACAAAAGCCATAGAAAGATTCTTTTTTTTTTTTTTCCAGCGGTTCATCTCATGCGTGTAATGAAGCAGTTATACCTGTTTCAATCGATGCACACACATCTTCCACACAGGGGCCCGAGCGTTGCATGCACGCAACTACGTGGATCGTTTCAGAATTCACTTTTAATGTACAAGTTTATATAATTGCAAAGATGTCAGATAACGTACATCCCATAATCATAAAAGGCAATTTCTAAATTCCTGGCTTGGATACATTTTCTTAAATGGCACTGCATTAATTATTCTACAGATAATTCAACAGTCTGACAAACTATCTTATCTGTAGACATGTCGACAAGGAAAACGCAGTTTTTAGAGATGCAGACGCATAATTAAAAAAAACAATCAATAAATCGATAACACTATGATGTTGAAATAGCCTTACAATACATATATAGTTCTCACATGTTTTATTTCCATATGATATGTATTTACAAATACTCATTCTTTTAATCTCTATAATAACATTATTCTCTGTAGCTTTGTAATTTATGACATAACTATATTTCCCATCGTCTCTGGACATTCGCACCGTATTGCAGCTCACCCTGAGCAGTCGCCCCGCAGAGTGAACAACTACAATTTCCAACATGTCAGATTTCATCTTTTACAAGACTCCAGCCCGGTAACACACTACAGCATGTAATTGGCCTGGTGATTCACTGCAGGATAATGTGTCAGTGTCACATTTTGTTTTACAAAGACCCATAGGGAGTAGAAGCCACACCCCTGCCCAACAACAAGAGAAAGGGCCTCAGTGGTTGATTAAGATGAATGACTGGTTAATATGGAGACATCTGTTTTAAACTGAACAATGATGTTTTGCAAAACATAGTTTTGATGCTTTAACTTCACCTAACAGCAAAGGAAAATTGAACGTATAAAGTGAAAGTTACCTAAAACTCAGCAATCTACTACAGGCTCTAAACCTCATATGTGTGAGCTGAGTATCAAACTTTTGGGTACAAACCTTTAACCCACATGACTAAACACATGAGCGTTCATCTGTTTCTGATTAGAAAGCAAGGCTGATAGTCGCTGCGATGAAAGAATAATCAAAAACTGCTCCATTTACAATATACATTATATTTATGCACAATTTAAAAATAACCTTTACTGCCACCTTCTGGCAACGCTATACAGCCTAAATCTAAAACAGTTAGTTGAAATATCAACCATTTCCTTTCTTTTCTTGTCTTTTCTTCCACTGCAGTTCCCTTAACAGCTATGTGAAAAAGGCTGCGGATGCCATCTCCAGCAGGTCTCTTACATACAATATAATCTTTATCTTTAACACTGCTCTTTATTAATGTCCACGGAGGTCAGCCATTGGGCCTAATGACTGCTAATGAAGGAGTGTTGTCATCACAAAGTGAAGTTTGCATTGTATGCTGGTAAATGAAACTGTATGAAACCAAAATCTTCCTTAAAAAATCAAAACACATATAATTATGAGTAAACATGTCACCCTAGTATTTCTACGTACAGGTCCCACATGTGTCAGAACTTGCTGGTATGAAGCATACTAGCTTTCCCCCCCACTGTCTTTTCTTTAGTCTTGCCAAACCAGACAAAAATACAGTTTTTCCAAACTCAATTTCAATTAAATTCTATTTATATAGCGTCTATTGCAATACAAGTTGTCTCTAGGTGCTTTATAAAGACCCAGAACATAAAACTCCCCTAGTGGAAGAAAAGCCTACAGCCAAACAGTGACAAGGAAAATCCCCTTTAAGAGGGAAGAAACGTTGAGCAGGACCTGGATCATAAGGGGGACCCTCCTGCTGAAGGCCAGTCGGGTAGAGCAGGAAGTAAAGAGAAAGAAGAGACACAGAACTAAGACTTCCATGTATATATGACTGATACATGGTTAGTTGGTGGACTGCAGAGACGATTATATAAACAGGTGTAGACAGCAGACACTGGGATGGTCAGAGGTGGGACTGCAGGTCAACATGCAGCTCCTGAGGCTCTGGACTGCAAACATGTACGGAAGAGAAAAAGAGGGGACAGACCAGCACAACAAACTACAAGAACGATGGAGCACAATTATACTTATAAGCTGAAGAAGGGAAAGAAAGAAAGAGGAGGGGCACCACTCAGTGGATCATGTTGGGGTCCCCCTGCAGCAGGTCTACAGCAGCAGATCAGGATGAAGCTGTGTTGAAGACCAGCTGCTCCAGTCTGGTCCTGCAGCTGCTGCTGTGACTACTGGTCCTAACACACTAAAGTACTAATTATACACTAACTATATGCTTTGCTAAACAGAAACTTTTAAGTTTGGTTTTAAAGGTGGAGGTGGTGTCAGCCTCCTTAAACCAAACTGGAAGTTGGTTCCATAGTGATGGTTCCTGATAACAGAAAGCCGTCCTCCAAATCTACATTTGGATCCTCTGGGAACTACGAGTAAACCTGCACTCTGAGAACGGAGAACTCTGTTAGGAACATACGGTTCTGTCAGGTCTTGCAAAAATCGTGGCGCTAGGCCATGTTGGACTTTGCATGCGAGTGACAAAATTTTGAATCAGATTCGGAGTTTTACGGGGAGCCAATGGAGGGAAGTTAACGCAGGAGAGTCATGCTCTTTCTTGTTGATTCCTGTCAGCATTCGAGCTGCTGCATTTTTGTATCAGCTGAAGGACTACTTGGACATCCTGTTAATAATACATTACAGTAATCTAGTCTAGAAGATACAAATGGGTGAATAAGTTGTTCAGCATCACTCTGGGTGAGAATGCTCCTTATCTTTGTGAAATGATGAAGGTGGAAAAACGCTGTCTGACAAACCTGATTAATAAGCTGTTTAAATGACAAATCCTGATTGGAAATAACCAAGGTTTCACACAGTTGTACTGGAGGCCACCCTCTAATCCCTTCCTACGGTGTTTGGGACCACAAACTAACCCCTGTTTTATCAGAGTTTGTGCCTTACTGTACATCAACCACAGCAGTTCCCACTCCTCACCTCAGCTCATTGCTGTCTCTGAAGTGCACACGAGTAGAGATTAGATGCCGAGGAAGAGAAATACCCTGAACTTTATGATCTCAAGTCCTATTAATAAAAAGATTATGGCAGAAAACTTGACATACGCCTTATGTGCGGTTGGGTTTTGTCAGTTTTAGTCAGTAAACACGGCGACGTTTCAGCCTGAGAGATTTCAACTAAAAGGTTCTTGGAACAGAAACAAACACAGAGAGCAGATAAACTATATTTCTATACTTATACCCAATGAAATATATATTTAGCTTTGAATTTTATCTGCTTTCTACATATATAAATTGACTTGTATCTTTTTTTTTTTTTTCCAACAGTAAAATTTCCACGCCCAGTGTCTTTACTGACATTTTTGTCCCTTTGTGCCTCTAGTTTAAAACTCCTGAACTTCTTTAGGAATGTGTTTCCACTGGTGGGATCTTTGCTGGCATCCAGATTTGCAGGCAGAAATGTTTTCTATGCAGAACTGGTTCGGGTTGCATGACGGGTCTCCTGCGTTGCGCACATATGATATCCCACATGGAAATTCTAACAATGTGCTCAGAAAAACACATTTGAGCTCCAGCCAACATTTATATGGTGGTTTTTCCTGATGAAATACTCCCCGGTGCCCTGTTTGCAGTTTTCCATGCCAGAAAAAAGATATTTTATACACAGGATACATTAAAAAAAAAAGAGTCAAACTGGCAGTTCTTAATTAACTCATTTAAGTAACTGAAAACAAAACTAAGAAAATCTGCCATTCACAGTTATATTTTAACCACCCAAAACTGCTTTCTGCCTCTGCTAAAGGCTAAGAACCCATTCCCTCCAAAAATGTTTGACAGGTGCAGAGGGCTACAACAACCACAGCTACTTTACTCTGAATCCCCCACAAAAAATAATAAACAAAAGAGAAGAGAGTGCAATACTTACAACCATACCATTCAGGGACACCCAGCAGTCAGGAGGGAAGTCTTGGAGGAGAGGCACTAGATACTGGAGACAGCCATCCCAGTGACACAGAAGCAGCATCATCCCTATCAAATTAAATATTCTTACCACTGCACTAGCCAGATCATAGGTCATATGGAAAATCTGCCGAAGAGAGAGACAGGAAGGGAGAGACAAAGACCCGGGTTAGACCTCATCAGAATTCTGACGTTCACTCATTAGATTCAGTTATCCAGATTTAAATATCAATACTATAAGATTTTTTTTTTTTTTTTTTTTTAAACTAACAGACATTCTTTTAATGCGCACGTGTACAAAGTCACCTGGGACGGTGAGGTGTGTCTTTTTGGCCATAAATGAGGTTGGGTGCTTCAGTGTGCGTGCAATCGCTGATGTTAAGCTGGTTATAGTTCAACATGGCTTCTTTCCAAGACAAACAGACAACAGAGGAAACACTCTTGCAGGGCAGATTAGGTAAAGCGGAGCAAGTGAGTTGAACGATGAAGAGCGTGCAGACCGCTGGAAGTGTGTTTAAACGTCACGAGGCGGGACAGGTGTTACAGCTGGTGCGGCGGCAGAGCAGGTAAGTTTCCAAAAAGAAAGTCATCAGCAGGGCGCGCAAGCGTATCTGCAGCGAGGAGCCGTTTCATTTACATCGGATCCGTCTGAAGCCAATGGACTCACGCCTGGATGGCTGCGGCGCTCATTCACAGTTTCTCATTAGCATGAGAAACCATCATTAGCATGAGAAACCCATTTCTTATTTCCAGGTTAGTTATTCCACAATCTTCCTCACACTGATGCCCAATTTGCCCTTTCTAAAAAAAGCTTAAATAAAGAGAAATATGGCTGCTGATTGGTCCGTGTTGCATAATAAACCTGCCCTATTTTTCAGTTTGCTGAATTGAAAGAATGATTTAGGATTTGCAGGTAATTATTATCTATTTTAAGTTGATGGCTCCCCATTGCACATAAAATAACCATTCTGCTGATAATAAATGAAATGACAATTTAGGTGGATCAGCACATTACCAATGGATGAATTAGCTCAGGTGAGGTTTCTCTGCGGGACTCATAGTACTTAAAAACCTTCCCAGATGAATTTTTATGAGGGCACTTGCAATCATTTACTCAAAAGACGTGAAGGCACATGAACTTAATTTCTTTGTTTATGTAAATGTTTGTACTGTCATCTGCGTGGTGTAAGCAGCCCAGTGCTACAAAGACCTTTACATAGAGCGAACTATCCATTCATCCTTACAGTCCATCTGCATCTCAAGGATAAAGGAATGGACATGAGCTTAAACGTGGCCTCTGAGCAGTGCTGATATATACCGTATATGCAGTGGTAAATGTGAACCAGTTCTTCCATCTGTATTCAAAATCTTCCCGTCACTAAAATCCCAGCTACAGCAAAAACTCTTATTATCGCCTTCACTCCTCCCTTGTCTATTGCAAGTGTCCTGTAACCTTCCTGCACAAAAGGACAGGGTCCACACAGAGGAAAGAGGAGAGAACAAGAGCCTGAGCTGGTGCTCAGATCCCTCTGTGGTTCATCTCATCCACAGGGAGATACAGCGCACTGCCTGACAGGCTAAAATTAGACACCAGCTTGCAGGATGGCTGTCTCTGTGCACCCAGTATCTTCTCAGCTCCTTAGTTGTCTACCCTTCATTCCCTTTGTTATGGGTATGTTTACATGCATTTGTTTGATGATATAAGAAGGAAAGGACAGGAGACAACGGGGAGGGAGAGAGAAATAAAGAGTCTACATCTAAATGCACATATTCCTGGACTGCAGCAAAATGGGAAAATGGGAAGTGGCACTTTCCATTTAAATTGCAAATAATTTACAACAGGCAGAAATAGAAAAGGGTGAATTGCCCTTATGTTCTTTTCTGTTTCTGCTAATCAGAAAGGAACAAAACACTGAAAAACAAAAAGGAGGAGTTTTTTGTTTAGTCGTTTGTTTTTTGCAAGGGGTGGGTGCAGAGGCTGTGGTGCAACAAGGCAAAGCAAAACAAGATAAAAAAAGGGGGGTGGGGGGTATTTGAAGGTTGCAGAGAGGTCTTGAAAATTCCCAAGGACCATCTCACTTTGCTGGAAAGCCTCTGTGGAAACTTTGGGTCACGCTGAGTCACAGAAGCTGGAGGGGAAATGATGTAGGAACTCATTAACAGAGTGTGGAGTTTGTTTGGGTTTATATTTCAGGGGCATTACTTTGTCTTGCTTGTGGCTGCAGGTAGCCAAAGATATTTATAGATGGAGTAGCGAAAGAAGAGTCTGCGGGTGCAGATGTCTGGTTAGACGATTCTACAATACAACCTTCTGTGTCACACACAAAAATAGGATGAATTTGATTTATTCTGAAATGGCAAATTACCGAGACCAAAATGTGACAGATTTCTAAAAAAAAAAAAAAAAAAAAAAAAAAAAACTGCATTCACATATAGCAGACAAAAGGCAGCAGAACTGTCAGCTCACTGGCTTGATCGCTGCAGACAAAGCAAAGGTTCACCATCAGCAATAAACTTGATTCGTACAATCTCATCCAAGACCCTGCTTGCGTTAACGGCTCGCTGGTCTGAAATGTCCTGTGGCCATGTTCGTGTTGGTCTCTGCAATTGTAAAGTGCAGCTTGGCACATATAATCCAACACAGTTTCTGTAAAGTATCTACTCTGCTTCCTGGATGCCTAGTTAGGGACTATGCGAAGGCATCTTAAAATACCTTGTGACACAGGTATCAGTTTTATGATTGGCCCAGTGTAAACAGTAATTGTGTATTAGGCACATTTGTGCTATCACCCATGTTTAGAAATTGTGAGATTGTACAATTTCTCCAAGCTGTTGTCTTTACTGATCAACATTCATGTAATAGGAGAGGAATTGTAACCATGAGTACTAAAATACGTAAGTTCTAATGAATATATTCATTTATCCCCTTAATGTGACAAAGTATTGCAAAAAAACATAATTAGGGCTAAAATTAACCCCCAACCTTTTAAAAGTATAAGGGAAGTTGAGAAGGTCAGTACAAAACATTGTGCGGGATGAGTTTGTAGGGAACAACAGAAAAACAGTATTTTTATACTTTTTAGCGCTTTTGTTGTGAAATTGCACCATGGACCGTAGCTATTAAAGCTTTAGTCATTACATCGTATGCTGCTATTCATTTAAACACAAGGGGAACCTTCTCCATGGAATCCTGAATCGGCATGCAGGAACCATTTGGGTCTCTGCAGAAACAGCCTTTGTTTTATTGTTTTTTTTTTTAATCTTATGCTGAAACTTCCCACACACACGCATGCCAGTAATCTGCAGTACAGCATACCTGGCAATTGTCCTACAAAGCTTGTGCTGTATAATCCGTAACATGACTGCCTTTTCTGACATTTTCACAAAACCAAACCAAAAAAGACCAAACATCTGTGACATGTTTACCCCACTCTTTGAGACGGTTGTTGCACTTTTGCTGAAGGTATTAAATCTGGACTTGTGCCACGTGGTACTCAACTAGACCCACATGACAAAAGGAAGGCTTTCATGGAGTGGAGATATTTGCATTGTTTTGAATTTGTGAGTGAAAAGGAAAAGGGAAATTTCATTGCGATTACACGCAAATTATACCTGGGTGAGAGTAAAAGCTGTCTGTCAGCAGAGCACCTGCAAGTAAAGCACAGGTCCACAACCCTGTAGGAGAATGATGATGGTGGTTTCGACTAAGCACATTTCTTTCTATTGCAGATGCTTCCACTGTGTCCAAGCCTGCAGTAGACTTCATTCAGGAGAAGCAAAAAGAGGGCATCATCTGGACCTCACAGAGAGAAGGTTTTCGCAGGCTGAATGCAGAGGGCAGTGTGGGTGTTAGGCTGCATGGCTAGAGTTCTGTCTGAACACTAGATAGTTGGGTAGGTTTCGATAATAATTAAAACAAATAAAAAAAAAAGACGTCACATGTACAGGAAAGGTAGCGGCGGCAGAGCGCACCATCAATGCCCTTGGCTTGCACTGGCAAAATACTGGGTTAGAATTAAGTGCATGAAGCTTAAAATTTGACCGGGGCAAAGGTCGGTATAATCCTCTAAAACCACAGAGACAAGCAGCCAAAATGTAAAATGATAGTGACACAAAGTCACATACCGGGTCAGCCAGCAAGGTGCTCATTCTCATCTGTCCACATGTGTTAAAGATTACGATGCAGGGAAAGACATGAACGTTTCCCAGCCTTACAGGTTTTAGCATGTTAACATACACAGACACGCTCCCAGAAGAGGATTTACGCTACTTAAATTAATGGCACCTATAATATGCGGTAAGGAGAATCCACGTCCATCATTTATAATCTTGTATCTGGTCCAACGTGCGTTTCCTTTAACCATGACAGTCAGTCAGTTATTATTTGTACTGTAGGCTGAACTTTTTCAAGCCGACATGCTGACAGAAGAGCATATATGAGAATTAGTTACTATGAAGAAGCGGGCATTTAACACACATTTACAAAGTGGTCTTTATTGTGTCTTTTAAATTGGACATGAGTGACCTCTGTCTGAGGTTAGTGAGGATTAGCATGGGACTAATTTGAGGGGATTAAATCCACCACTGGCTATTACATTGAGGGATAACAAAACTGCTTCCAGGAAAATCTGGAATTCTCCGGCTTAACGTCATCTTTTAAATCTCCTTTTAGATCTCTCTTACTTTTGCTTAATCACAAAATTACACTTGAACTTGGCTTTATTTAAAAGGAAGCCACGTGTAACTCAGTGAGAATCCACAAGAATTCATCAGGCCTTGTGTTTTCTTCCCCAGTGTTTCTCCTCCGTACATCCGAATAAGCTGCTCAGTTTGATCAGTTCATGCAACGGCTACAGATAAAGCTGTACATTTAGATACAGTGCAGATACATTTCCTATTCACTCCTTCAAGGAAAAGCAGCTTGCTGAAAGTAATTATAATTCACGTGACTGTTGTGCACAGTGCATAATCATGTTGATGAAAGTATAGTTGAGCAATAAATAGACATAAATAGAGTTGGCATTACTTCAGAGCTTCAGGCAATATACTGTATGCTCTGGGAACCTCATCAGTTTGCGAATCTGTTTATAATGCAGTTTAAAATAGACTAGACTGCACAGAAGGAGATGAGAAGAAGCCTTGCCAGTGACAATATAGCATGTTTTTTTGCAGAAAAGGTCTGAGTTAGTAATATATGGCCAGAGACTTAATTAAAAGGTAATTGGTGATCACTGGGATCTTTCTTTGGGCAAAAACAGGTAGTGTTTTTCCTATTACAGCGAAGAAAAGATTTTTTTTTTCTACATGGATTGTAGCAAGGTGAAGGCGTCAACAACACTCTTTTGCAACTATAACCAACGATTTCTGTACCTGCTCCAATCCTATTCAGCGTCATGAATGTGTCACAGCTAAGTATAAGGCCAAAGGCTGAGATACAGCCTGGGCAGGTCATCAGCCCATCACAGGGTCACGCAATCACAGACACTCACACTCACTCCTGAGGTCAATTTACAATCATCAATCATCCTGCCTTTGGGACATGAGTGGGAGGTAAAAGCCTTGCAAGCATGTGGAAAACATGCAAAATCCACACGAAAAAAGGCCTCCAGTGGCATCTGGAACCTTCTAGCTGTGATGTAACCGCTCTAACCACCAAGTCACCCTGCTGCCACGTTCACAACAGCCCTCATAAAAGCACGTTCAGGTTATCAGTAAGATATCTTTTAGAAAAAATAAAAACAATATATAACTCCTGGAGTAGGACTTTGCAAAGTAACCAAAGTCTTATTTATACTACCAAATAATGCCCCTATCCCAGCTTGAAGGACACATCTCCAAGAGCTCCAACTACTACCGGCAGCACTGCTGTCTTCACCTTCCACAACTTCTCCATGTCTTCTTTAAACCCATGGTACTTCTTTAGTTTCTCATGTTGATATTGCTGTCGCTTGGGATTCCCACGTCAGTCACCACTGCTCTCTTCTGGAGTTGGTCAAGCACCACTATGTTTGTTGGTTAGCCATCACCAGTTCATCGATCTGGATCTGGAAGTCCCACGGGATCGTTGCTCTTTCATTCTCCACGTGGCGGTATCGCTCACCTCGACTTTAGGGCTTCCAACCCATACTCGGTGCAGATGTTTCTACTATATTCACTATAACAGCTATTCAGTCTGTAAGTAACAGGTAGCCTCAGGTTGGATGTTCTCCAACGTTGCATCATGCTGGCAAATATCACCAGGAACATTGTAAAGGAAAATGCTAAAACTTTTTGTAACGTGAAGAAGTCATTTTTACAGTTTCCCTCCATTTACCCACCAGTCAATCCTTTTGTTAAAACAGAAAAACGCATCCCTGTGTTCAGTGTTTATCATGAGCGAAGATGCACTTTCCTGCGGGAATACCACCGTTCCTCATTTCTATGTCTGTCAGCTCTACTCTCTTGTTCTTCTGCTAATCACATCACACTGTGCAGCAAGCCTGGCTGCTGTGCCCGCCGTTTCACCTGCTCTGCATCTATTTTGGTCGTGTGAGCGAGATAACCTCAACACTCCTGCTCTGCCTTAATCAGCGCTCTCCCATTCAGAGTCGCATTGGCAGGAGCAGCATCATCTGGAGCACAAGCCCGAACAGCCACAGGGATCACATTTCTAAGATTGTCTTGTGGACTTAAGTGGATTGTAGGGGGACCACTGGGTTTATGGCTGAAACCATTATTTTGAAATGCTATTTATGGATGTCTGACCTCCTCTACTACTATGTCAATATGTTACCCAGACAGCGTGCTCAGCTCTCTCTTCTTCTCGATATATACGGGGATCATTGTACGCAGTCGCACATGCCGATAATTTATGCATGTTCCTCTGGTTATTTCTTTTAAGGCTTATGAAGGTCTGTTCAGTGCAGGGAAGCTTCAGTACATCTGTGGAACAAGTCAGAGTACTTATGGATGGATGTTCTATTGATTTGTACCTGTAACCCAAGCAGGGCTGGGAGAAAAAAACAAAACAACCACCATCAGCTCTCCTTCAATAAAACATGCACTTTCAACTTGCTAAACATAAGCAATGCTTCAGTAAGCAGCGTCTGTAAACTTGGAGCACTCAGCACAATGAGCAAAAGGACTCAGACATGACATATGTGGATGTATTTTTCTAAAAAAAAAAAAAAAACATGCTCAATCCTTCTGGAGTAAACATGTTCCCACATGACCCTTTCATTTTTTTTTGCTTTATTTATCTAGTTATGCAACTATGTTTACAGTTTTGAGGCATTAAATCACCGTTCTCTGTTGGTCAATCTGTCGACGATGGCAGCCTGACAGAAGTAGGAAGAATAAAGACGGCAAGCTGAGAAGATGGCAGCGGACTAAAGAAGAGGAACGCCAGAAACAAACGAATTCTCTGAAAAGCTTTATATTTGTCAGTAGTGGATGCAGACATATTTTGCATACTTGTCACAAAAAACATTCCTCATATCCTATTTTGATGTATTATTCTTAATTACTTGTACTTCTGAGAATTAAAAAAAAAATCCTACAATATATGTTTATATGTCTCAGTTAGTTTTTTTTTAAAACCTTTGCTTATTTTTGTTCTGCTTTTCAACATAAAGGATCCAAGTAATGATGAATGATTCCTTTTACATCTGGCATGTCGTTTTTGCACAGAAAGCATATTTGCTATTAAACATAAATCCTATGAGACGATTTTTAACATCAAAAGAAGGAATGAAAGAAATGAGGGACAGAAAAACAATGCAATAAAAAAGATGAAAGAAAGAAGGCTAATTGGAAGGAAAGAGAGAAAATAAGGGAAGAAAATAAGTAGATGAAAGAAGGAAAAAAAAGGGGGTGGGGGGTGTGAGGAACCAAGGGTAAAGGTTAAAAAAAAGTAACGGGGAGAGAGAAAGATGTTGCAGGAGGAAGGGAACATTAGAGATAGGCGGGAAAGAAGATGGAGAGACAAAAAGAAAGATACTGGGCAAAAAGCATCCAAACAAAATGGAGACTAAAGAGGAGAAAATATACAAATGACCAACACAAAGATAAAGGCTGGGTGAAGGGACGGTATCATGTAGTCTGTAGGCTGAGTTGCGGCCGTGCTAAGAAGGCAGTCATGGAAGATTAGTGTCCATGTGAGAGCAGGAGGGATTTGACTGGATTGCACAGTGTGACCTGCTGTGCTCATGTAAACATCAGCAAGATGGACCCTTCCTACCGCAGTGTTAGTGAGGACATCTCCTCTTTGCTGGGGGCCTGGAGAAACCTCCCAGTGTGACTTCAGGCGTCCGCATCCCTATTCAAAGCTGCAACTGATCCTCCCAGTTCAGCTCAGGCACTGGCAATGATGGCTCCAACGGTAGCCACTCGTCTTCCTTGCATGTGCACCACTTGTGCAAACAGCAAAGCTCCACACAACCAGAAAGTGCAACAGTAAATGCTTAGCCTTATAAGAAGTACCTAGAATTATGAGTCACACGGGAGCACAAGACCATAATCCAGCCTCACATATCTCTTCCTACAGTATGCTACCGGTTGCATCATGACTACATGTGATATGCAACCTAATCCAATCTGTACCGTGGCCACACATCCATGATAACACATCTCCACGGTGTTCTCGTAGGTTACTGCTCTAATGATGCCTCCATACAGGGAACGTATACGGTTGAGCTTATTCACATAAGCAGCTGGATTTCAATAGATGAGAACAACTGTTGTCATAACAGATGGACAAAGGGTGCTTCACCGAATTCATCCACTGCAACATTAACTGAAGTGAAGAGGAAGAGCTGTAAATGCTTCACTAGTTACTAATTAATTCATTTGCACAAGGCATCATTACAGGCTGTTTGCGATGAGTGTTCGTAATGAGAGGATCGTTACTGCATGGGGCTCATGCAGAATTAGTCAGCCAGGCCGGCAGTGATTGGTCCATAATTCAACTTACTGATGGACAGAATATCACTCTGAAGAAAGTCAAGCACCGAAGATAGCTTTGAAGGAGAAATAAAGAGTCTTAACTGGTCACTGTTAAGAATAGTTTTCAATAGGGAAGTGGAGGATGGTTGATATAAAACTGAGGAAAAAAAAAGAAAATAAATATTCCATAAGGAACACAAATAACTGCTATGGACTGGCGACCTGTCCTGGATGGATGGATGGACGGACGGACGGACGGACGGACGGATGGATGGATGGATGAAGCGGAAACAAGTTGTACAAAATCAAAGCTATGAAATAAAAAAATATATAAATGAACAGACCAATAAACCAAAATCTCTACCGACTTAACGCAGAACTGGAGCTTTATAAATTTATTGAATGTAAGAAAACCAAGATTAAACTAGGAAAACCAGAATATTTCAACAAAATAAAACTTTTTTTTTTTTTTGCATAGACTGCATGATGGAAAAGTGATTGAAATAAGCAATTTTTTATGCCTCTTTCATCTTCCGTCAACCAAAAAAGAACTGTCATATACTACAAATGAAGAGCTTTTACATGTATGATTACAAGGGCTTATCCCATCTAAGTACCAGCATCACCTCTCTTACTGTGACTCCCAAACTAACCCCCAACATGCCTCTAACACGCACACAGCAACCAGCAAACAACAGCCCAGCTAACAAAAATAACCATAGATAAGCCTAATCTTCACACTTATCACTTCAGCCCCCTCCCAAGACTGTATGTGTTATCTGCCGTCTGTCTGCTTACTATACTGCACACAGCGAGCAGAGGGAAGTGTGTCTTCTCAGGAGGATATCCCATGGGGATGGACAGAAGATCAAAGCCGTTTCCACTGGCTGCCTTTTCTCAGAACTCTGGAGGGGGTTAATGAACATCAAGGAAAAACAAAAATGTTGCTGCTAAATATTACATGAATTCAAAAACAAAATTATGCAACTAAGCAGATGCTGATTTCGTTGGATGTTGAGAAACGATAACCTCCATATCGGGGAAGACTGAGCCTCCTGTGCAGATAAACTCTCCACTCTTTTTTTTTTCTTTTTTTTTTATTATTTCCTCTTGATGTCACTACCCGTCTGTGTCTCTCTTACCGTCTTTACTGGACAGATGTGTCTTTATATCTTACATCAAACAGAGGGCTGAACTGTGAGGCCGACTGTTTCACTCTTGTTTTCTCCTTCTGCCAGACAAAGCAATAAACAGATTTACCCCCCCCCCCCCCCCCGCACCCCCAAGTGGGAGAACACACAGCATTGGCTTACAGTGACAGTATGACACAAAGTGACCTGTACAGCAGAGCAGCAGCTGTTGATGCAGGAATCAAAGATCAATTTATATGATAATGTGTCTTTGCATCGGATCCGGTGGATCAGCGGGATTTAACAACACGGAATGCTCGCCATCTGTAAACGTCTATATGCAATCGACGACGTTGTGTCTCATTAATGGCAAACAGGAATGATCTATGCAATAGTCTGCTGACGCTCTCTCATTCACGCTTCAATTAAAGTCGGAGTATCGAGGAACGAAGACGTCACACTGCCGCTGAGTAAGAAAACGAGAGGTGTGCATATCTTCAGAAACACATCTTCAAGTTAGGTTTACGTACAAGTATGATTGTTAAAATGTTAAAATAATGAATAACAAAAGAATAAAAGCATCAACTGAGCTATTATATTTCAAATTAAGGAAGAAAAACTGGAAGTGAAATGAATAATGTTTAAATACTTGAATATCCCTTGAGGTAAAAATTAGGTACAATTGATATTGTTCTAAGTTGCACCAGACGCTTGCAGGTAGAACTTGTCATCATAAACTCATACTGAGTGAAAGGCTTCTCCCACAGAGCGGAGGAGAACAGGGAGAGTTATTTCTGCGGGGAAACCTTTTTCTAATATGCTCATCAGTTTAGGCGTAAAATTTTATTTTTTTTATCATCTAATTCCAAGCTTCTTCTACATGATGGATTATTTAACATTTGTCACCAGGGGTCTTTCTCTGATTTTTTTTTTCTTCTTTCTCCTCATATCACCATTATGTAAAAACTTCATGAAAACTTAACTCCTCCCCTCTCTACTAAAGATTTTATCATAACCGCCTTTCTAATTAGAGTGGAAAGTCCAATCACTGTGCGTTTGCACTGAGAAATGAATGGATGTCTCCTTTTCATTTCCGTCTTTTCAACTTTTCTACATAGAAACAGACATTTTATACAGTGAGAGGATATGGAAATACCTGCTGCGCTAAACCTCCTGATGAGGCCAGTTTTACCTTTTAATAACTTTGCCTTTCATAAGTAATATCTTTACATTTATAAACGCCCACCCCTTTTTTGCCTCTACAGAATGCTACAAGAACATTCCCAACCCAACCAAGAGATATAATCTCCCTGGCAAGTCTACTCCAAGATTTCCCTCCAATGTGACCCATCTGAAACAAGTTCTTTAGAAGGTACCAGATTAGTATCCTCATCAAAATGTTCAACCCACCTCAATCGGCTCTTTTTGATGTAACGGAGCAGAAACTCTTTTCTGACTCCCGCCTGGATGGCTAAGCCTCTCAGTCAATAGGGGGGAATATTGTAACCAAATGACCCCGAAACCACGTAGCCTTAAATTGTCTACCATGGAGCACCATGAGGGACAGGGTCATAAGCTGTGACCAAGTCCACAGAACACATGGAGACGCATCCTCCAGTATCTGTGTGAGGGTAAAGAGTTGACCCAGTGTTAAATCTGATGTTCAACTTTCAGCTAAATTTAGGAAAGCCGTTTGGTATGAAGTAATTAAAACACAGAACTTGTTTATGACCTTTAAGGCAAGATGTTATTAAGTTGATAACATTTTAAACTAACAAATGTCAGTTTATTATAACTAAAAAAAGAAATGGAAATTGGCATGAAAACACTTGTGTTTCATTCAGTTAATTGAGGTTTATTCTAAGGCCACTTTCTATTCTCACTCCCTCCCTGTGATTTCTGCCTGAAGTTACTCTGTACAACAAAAATCCTGCATCTTAATAACTTAACTTTTAGAGATGAAATAAAAGCACAAGTGTTTGATAAACTATGAAATACTGACTGTTTTTTTTTTTGGATTAAGTGAAACATCCAGTCTATTTTTATCTCACTTCACATCTTTCGAACCTGCCATTTTACATCTCCTGTTCTCTTTCCAAGGATATTTTGGAGATGCACTTCAGCTGATGTTTTAAGTACTTGAAAAACCAAGAGTTAAGTCTGCTCACTTTCACTTTTAGACCCTAATTTTTCAGCAGTTTGATGATATGCAGGCACTACTGTAATAGTTAATTATTAGTATTTACTGTGTAGTGATATACAAGTCTCTAATTCAATAAACAACATGACAACACGGATATGACTCTCCTCTAAACCATATGGTCAGGCAATTAACACTCTACAGCAGTTAACAAGACCAAGCAGCAACAGAAGGAGCATTGAGTGTCTTGGCAAAGGAAAATGAGTTAAATCAGCAGGGGAACAAGGAGAATGACTTGTTCTTTGAGGCGGTAAGGTCCGGGATTTTCCTCCCTTCAGGCCAACAGTGAGCTTCCTTCAGTGAGCTGAGCAAGAAGACAGTTCACGGCACATTATGCTCATCGTCTGCGAGCCTTGTCTTGAAGCAGAAAAGAGAGGAACACAGAGAGCATGACAGGGAAAACCCATGTTCTTCTTTTCTTTTTTGTTTGTTTGCTTGACAAAACTGGGCTGAAAGAGTCCATTAGGTTATTGCGGGTGACTCAACAAGCTTGATTGTGACGACTTTTCTTTGTTTTTTGCAAAGGATTAAGAGAGTTGCACTAAAAGAAAGAACTGTATCAGCTATAAAAAATAAAAAAGGGAGCTGCTGAATTGTTATAAGTACATTTTAACACTCCTTCATTTCTGGAGGAGAAACATGCATTGCCTTGGTGAACACAAAGTAATAAAAGTGTAACAAATAAGGTCTACAGTAACAGAAATGGCTAAATGTGATTAAGAAAGCTCATTTTCAAAAAATGTGTTTTTTTGTCACAGTAATGACGTCTGTTATTTAAACGGCAAAAGGGCTCAACCCTCACAAAATGTCATCTGTATGACAGTCAGCTTGCCACACACAAAGGCACGTGACCAAGCTCTTTATCTGCCTGCAGGCTGCAACTCCCACACACAAGAGGAGAAACATCTGAGTTGCCTTCAGCGATCTGCTCGGCCATGCTCTGCAGGGTCTGCAGGGTCTGCACCATTATACCGAGAGGGTGGGGTTCCCTAACCTGCTCATGCGTGGACCAACAAGGTTTTAAACTTATCACAGCATCGATCCAATTGAAGTAAGCGCAATGATCTGAATGTAAAATTAAGAATTCATAAGCTTTTTTGGTCAAAAAGTCAAATCTGGTTAAGACTGCAATGAGAATGTTAATGTTGTCCTCAAAGGAGGGGCTGCTGAAACAAATGCAACAAAGCATACAGAAGCACCAGTGCGCAGCCTGATCACTGATGTAAAATGCAAACGTAAAGGAGACGGAAGAGTGCTCTTTCACAGCTTCGGAGCCGAGGCCCTAGCGGCGGAAAACGCTTTAGTGGTCTTTCATTCAAAGATGCAGTTGTTAGTCAGGATCAAGACTTGTACGGCGTGAGGTCAGCTCGAATTCTGGCTTAACTTGTTTGTTTTATGTTGCTGTAATATTTCACACTAGATTTATGTTCATGGTAGAGACTAATTAGTTACTTTTCAACATTCGAGCCAACAGTGTCTCAAGGCAGAAAGTCAAGACAGCTGTCACAAACTGCCTGCTGCTACTGATGCATGTTCTCAGGCGAAACTTGCTCCTTTTGCATGCGCATAAGAATAAATATAAATATGTTTGGTTTTTAAGGGTTTACTCGACAAATATCCATTTTTAGCGGCTGGAGAATGTGTTGAAGAAACATGCGTGCTCCCTAAGTCCTATAAATCTGTCTCCCAACCAGACCCAGTCAGTTTTCTCATTTATTTAGTTTCAAACTTCTGCCTTTGTCTTGTGAGTTACTTATACTATAAACCATTGTTGATTCGGGTTTAGGCATTTGTTAGTACGCAAAACATCCTGGCTTGGCTTAATCTCCCATCTGCCAAATGTTAGACATCTAATTTTTCCTCTCTCACTGACTCTCATCCCATTTGAAAAAGACACAAACATTGTACGAGAAAGAAATCTGTATCTGAAGCACATCGGTTTGAAATTTTTGCTGGTATTAAGAAAGAAAATGCATAATTCATATCCATCTGGATTTTCACTGCAAGCCTTTTTCGGGTTTTAAGCTGAGACCAGGCTCACTGAGTTCACATGAAGGGTGGAGGCCCAGTTTAAACACAAATAATGTGCACCTGCAAAATCTAAAAGGTCACTTTAACCCATGAAGCCACAATACGACAGAATTATAGATAGCTTATAAAATTCAGTTGAAATATTTCAAAATTTCAACATACGTTTTATGTATGTGATAGAAAACAGTCAGTTGCGTAAGAGAAGATGCATCAAACCACAGACAGGTAGACAGAGCAACATGGGGAGGAAGGTGGGAAGCTGAGGACAGCACCAATGAGACTGGTCCCCCCTTGAATCCTTAGCAAGAACTCACTTGTCCGTCAAATGCCATGTCAAAAAGTCATGGCGATATCTTCATGGTGCATCGAACACCTAACATTTAAACTTCTTTAGAGGCAGTGGGATTTCCACTCAAACCATCATCACACTTTATTTGTCATCATGTATGCAGTGAATGAACCAGACTCACATCTTCTCTGCTGCTTTACTTATGACACACAATCTGTTTCCATGCTGTCTGATCAATACCAAAGATGTTTTAAGGCAAAAGTTTTGTTGCCCCTCAGTATCCTCTACATGTCCTTAAGTGAAACTGGATTGCTGTGGATTTTCTTCTTCTGCGTGGGACATTAAATACAACCATTAATCTGTGCGGCATTATGTACATGCGCTTTATTATATCACTTTTTTCTTTTGAGATGTAATAAAAAACATTGAGTTGTGCTATTCATGCCCCAGCTAAGCCCCAGGATATTAAATTCCCAGATGCACGCATAAACACAGGACAACAATCCTCAGCCTTTCGCATCACATCGCACCACACACATCACAGCACACAACAGTGCAGTCTCTACCCAGCGGCTCTGCTCCGACGCAGCTTCTTCACAGAGGACAGTCCTCCTGTTTTTTTTGTTGTACAGCTAAATGGCATTTGAGAGATTGTGATAATTACATGAACATGGTCTTGTTAAAGTCGAGGATGTCTTTATGTCTTTATGAGGACACGTCAACTCACCAGGAGTGGGACACGTCTGCAACACTCGTAGATAAAGTTTGTTTCTGCAAACTGGTGAAAACCATCTCTGATTCAAGGGCTCTGATGTGAGCAGCTTTACCTCTGAAGTACTGGTACACGGATCAGGCAGTTCGTATGAAGTACTTCCGGTTTTGAGCGTGCAGGATTATACCGACGAGCACCGGGAGTGCTCGTCACTTTAGTTGGAGCAGACATCTGACGACCTTTGAACCCACTGTCAGCGGAGCTGATTTAGACTGAACAAGCTGCTTCCAACAAACATCACTGTACACATGATTACCCCGGTAACCAGACAAAAGAGATAAATGGACTGTGAATTTACATTAATGTGTTAAAGGTAGCATCAAAGTCACAGATGAATTAATGCAAAAGAGCAAATGTTCTTTGGATGCTCTGAGATACAAACAGCTTACTTCAATGAGCATGAACTAAACTGTAATCAAAGGACAAGATGTGCTCTCCAGAAAAAAAAAAAAAGCCCATCTTCTTTTTCTGCTCTCGCTTGCAGCCTAACACATGATTTAGCATGTCATGACTCAGCACAACGTCTGTGTGTGTGTGTGCGTGTGTGTGCACACCTGTGCGTGTGATCATGCACCTGTGTCTCTGCAGGACTCTGGGGCGGTGGCCTCGCTGCTCCCAGCTCTTGGCATTGCCTTTTCAGAGACAGGTGAATGGAAGCCACAGGACACTTCAAAGCCCTCTAATCTGCTTTGGCACCAAACTATCTGTTGCTGCAAAGCCGAAGGCTTCGTCATGACGCCTCATTTCACTTTCATGGGCCTGACTTCATTTTACTTCTTCTCTTAAAAAGGACAAAATGTTTAATTTCGTGTAGGACTATTGCATTAAGCGAATTAATTTGCATAATTTAAATAACACACAACACCTGTAAAGAGCATAACTAACAAATACAGATTGTTCTTGATGACACAGGTGAGTAGAAGATACCTCATGACACTAACAAATTGTTCATTTCCTCTTATTCATTTTAATGACATTTAAGCAAATAATCTATAGATAACTGTCACAAATAATAAGGCATATCTAATGATAATGATAATTTATCTATGCGACATGTTCTGTACCTATGCAACATTTTAATGAATTTATGACACAATTTCCTATGACACTTTGTACAATTACTCCACCACATTTGATTCACAGCTTTAGTTGATTTTGACTTTAAGATAATTTGAAAGGAGAAATAATTCAGAATAATAAAATAATCTTTCAAATTACAAATATTGTTATATGTCATGTTTATTGTAAAGCAGTCGCCTCTTACAAAAACGATTGTGTAATCCAGGTTATATTTTATATTTTCATGTCATTTGTGAATTTGTCTTTTGATATCTACTGTGCCTGCAAACTGCCTTGCCCCAGCCTCAACATACGTTTGGCAGATTTTCGAGCATTTGTCAACTCAAGAAACTAAAGGAACAACTTTACGCTCTGCGGTTCCCCCTATAGGCGAGGAGGTTGAGTCGCTTTTGGTCTTTTTGTTGGCAGTTGGGTCTCCTGTGTCGTCACACTCTCATTTGGTCTTCATTCATTACTTTGACTCCCTTTGTCGTGTTTTCCCTGATGTCTGCTGCATCTCTGTGAGCTCATTTCATCGTTAGTGTTGCATGGTTATCATCAAACGGGACAGGACTCCAACAGTTACTTTGGATGGGTTTTTTGCAGGCAGTAGGGACTTTACACGTCAAGAGGCCACTTCACACTCGCTGGCCACTTTATTAGGTACAGCTGGTGTACATGTGCTTTACCTATTAAAAGTGGTGGGTATATAATGAAACAGTACTGCTTAGCATTTCTGTTACCTTTACTCATATAGGCTATTTTTAAAATGTACGCCAACAACATATAAATGGGATTAAGTTCAAGCTTTGTTAGATGAACCATATTTAAAACTGATCTATATACATGTTTTTAACTGAGGTTGGAATGCAGCATAGTAATTAAATTATGTATGAAAAATAAATGAATAAATATGACGTCAATGAATGAAAATGATGAACGTACACAATCCCATCATAAGCCTGTTGACAGACTGTCTATGCTGATGGGAGGTGTGAAAGGTTCTGCTGTCAGACAGACCAAATATAGCCAGGGTAATGTATTTAATGTCGCCTCTTCTGCTCCCTCACGCTGAACTGGAACCCAATCAGCTGGCTCACATTTTCCCTCCTTTTAGATCAATTTACCAGCTGTGAACCAGGCACCTTTGCTTTGGGTGACAGATCTGAGACAGCCGACTCTTGCAAAACTAATCACTCACCGCTTGGCAGTCCGCTGCATCAAACAGTCCTATAACCTGGCTTTTCTTTTATTTATTTATTTGATTTAGATTTTTTTTTACTGCAGATCGCTAAAAAGACAAACCATCTTTCCAGCAGGACTGTTTTCACGTGAACTGTATCATTAATTAAACCAGGAAAATCTTAACTGTGTGGAGGTTAACCTGATCTTCAGAGGCGACTCCGTCTGTGGCAGTGATGCTCCTCGAGTCTGAGGCTGACAGAGCCGAGCAGCCGTCACTTCCCTCAATCAGCTGCTGCCTGGCGCACTAACGTGTAGCTTTTGTTCTTACGTTAAAAACTGAGCTTAATTGATCCGGTGACCCGTCCACCCTTCCTTCACCCAACCAAGAAAGTTTTAACAGTGGTAAAAAAAAAACAAAAAAAAACGTTGATGACAGTTTCATCACTGATTTAGTTAAATCAGTTGAGAAATAAATAGATAAAAAGAAATCTAGGAAATAATCATAAAAAAAGAAAGTTTTCAGCTGAAGTAGAAATGGAGCCGCATTTAAGCAGATGCAAAAAGTCTTATTACATCCAGCGGCTGCAGTGTGACTGCACCAGATGATTACAGCATGTGGCCGTAGACGGCGAGCGCCGTTACCCACAACGACGTCTGTGTCAAAAGGAGTCGCAAAGGGCTTCTTTGCTAATGGCCTTAAATGAAGTTGTAGTGTGTAACAGAGCCGAGTCAGCGCAGTTTTAACACACAATGACTGCTTAAATTAAAAAGGGGGAAAAATAACAGCTTCCATTCCCAGTTTGACAGTACAACTGCCTGAGTATCAGCTGACAATCGTGTCTGGTTTTACTTTGTTTTTGTTTCCATTTCACAGAAATATCAAGTTTGCTTCTTCTCTATTTGATCAGAATGACTTTTGACGACTTGATTGGTTGCTGTAATTGTCTTTTGTAAATTTAAGAAAGGTGTAAACGTTCTGAGTAAAACTTCAGTTATTTAATTTGATGGTATAGGCTATTCTGCTTGAAACTAAAAGTTTGTTGTGTAGTAAAGCTTGTGCACCAAATTAGACTGCAAATGTTGAAGCACTGAATGCAGCATCACAGTCACAGACATGAATATCCCAGCTGAAGCTGTACCAGTGCTCACTGGTGACGTTGATGGAATCAAAAGGCTTTAAAAGTGCAACAAACTCTGAATTGACCAGATGAAGATGAAAATTTCCCCTTATATGTCATATACTGCAGAACAGTCGTTTCTGCTGCTGTCAGTATACAATATACGCGACGCCAACCCATCCCCGCTCCCCCACCTCACCCAGAGGGCTGGTATCCTGCCACAAGCCCAACCTGAGCCCTGCAGCCGGAGCCGGGCCCTGGAGGGAGAGCCTGGTGGCAGTTATGAGCCAGATGTGGCACTGGGAGCTCTGGGGATTTTCTACAGCAGTTAAAAATGTTATCCCCTTAGTCTGCTTTTGCATTTTTTATTAAATACAATGAACCAAAATCAGCACTGAACAGGCCAGTGTATTAATCTACTAATGAGACTCTTCACAGACTAATCTATTCGTGGCAACAAAAATCATTAGGACGTCTCCAGCGCTCACACGTATCCACAGGTAACGGCATTAGACCAAGAGACTTAAAAACGGTATTATGACTCTAAGGTCATTGGAATAATTAGAGCCGTGTCTCTGTGGGCATGAAATAATAGGAGAAACATATGGGCAGCAGGGTTAGAAATGAATAGGAGCAAGGGGCAAGAATGCCCTTGAAAGATCAAAAAGTGGAGAGAAAATGCTTTTGTTCATTTCTATTACTCTATTCTGTTCATTTCTATCATTTCTATCATTCTTTCATCAACTGTAAATGTACCTGTCCTGACGTTATTGGTCTTTCATTCAGTGGTTAGCTATGTAAACCCTTTTTTTTTTCCCCTTTTAATTTTTCATCGGAAAAATTTGCCTCTGTGACTGAACAATAATGATGAGAACAGGGAGAGTTAACAAAGAAACTTAGCCATAAAATAATGCAGAATTGGATCATTTACACTTCCAGCTGCTGTTTTCACGTAACAAAGAGTAAAGATTTTAACTTAAAAATAAAAAAAAAAGTGACTAATCTCACAAAGAGTGAGATTAGTGTCTTTGTTTTGTAACGTTGTCAGTTAAACTTGATTAAATTTAACGGATTTTGGTATTAAAAAGTAAAACCTTCTTGATACCCAACTGCACCAAATGTATTCTGCTTGCATACTCGCAGGACCATCAGAAAAGACGTGTGTAAAGAGCGCACCAGCTTCCATTTGGTTGGTGCTTGTTTGAAATGTCGTGTTTGAGCACCAACCATATTTACAGCTCTGCATGACCTTCACACTGAGTGCTATAATTTCCCAAAGCTCTGCACATGGCGGTAATTATACGAGGACAAACACGCGAATGAACGATTGAACAAACACACGGAGAACCGAGCATAAACAGCAGCTCCTAAAACGCGAACAGCAGTCCGTGTGAATGTCAACCGGTAACACAACTACACGACCAGCTGTCAGAAACATAGACGTTTCAGAAAAGTAGCGTTTGCCACATAACAACTATCCCACTATAACACTCCAACACTAACATCTACCCTGAGCAGCTGCAAAACGCTTCTGTTCAAAGGGAAAAAAAACAACGAAGACAACCATTTATAAGCTCCTGTTCTCAATCCTACATCTTTGACTTGCGCGACATCAAATTCTATGAAAATAAATTAATGAAAGTGCTGACAAAACTTAAAATATTGATTTTGGCCGGTTCCGAGCAGCCTGAGATGATGAAACAAGAGTCTTTGTTGATTCACAGATGGAGGAGAGGGATGTGACAAAGTGAAGGAGGCAGTCGGCACACGACAGATGAAGGAACGGCAGATGCACATACAGGCTGGAGAATGACTTATCGTAGAAAATGACCGCTCCAATAACTAGACCATCCCTGAGCTTATGTAATGATGGTTCACTGTTTAAAGCCCGTTATGATGGCTGGAACCACATTTGTCCTTCCATTAAAGCTCTAATCCTGCTTGCTACACCTAACATGTTATGACAGATTTGATTTTTTTCTTTTTGCCGAGTGCCTTTTCTTTCCCCTCTCCAGTCTCCTGTGGAGGTGTCTGATTGGCTCTTGCTTTATTAATAACATTATCATCAGTGTGTCTATGATTACAAACGTAATTTTAATTAATATTCCAGCAAATCTGTATTGTTTTTTTTTTTTTTAAAGATTGACAGCGTGAAGGTGAGAGACTTGCAGAAAGGATGCAAGGGGGAGGAGAAGAGGGCAACCAAAGGGGACGAAGGAGCAGAAAGACAATTGGAGGCAGAGCGGGACGACGTGACAGAGATGAACTGAGAGTAGCTCTGCGTCCAAGCATCGTGAAACATCGTCACACACCGCACTGCCGAGCTGGATGCTCTCTGCAGACTTTCAATAACCTTACGGCTCCAAATATTTGGGCTCGTGAGCTCAAATATAAACTGTCCCCACCTCATACTGCCAGCAGCTCCACCAACCACACCAACAGCATTAAGCAACAACTGTTTACCTTGTGCTCTCTTTCAGAATATGATTTGGGGTGACTTGCTCCTGTGTGTGTGAATCCTGAACTAAAAATGTTTGGCAAAGCTTTAAAATTTGTTTCCTGTGACGAAACACAGGTAATGCGTTTGTTCTTCAAATGCCACATTATGCAACACAGACAGGCTAAAACTATGCGCTTATAGTCTTCAGTTGTTTGCAAACTCTTTTAGGGACTGGAAACTAAACTGGTTTGGTTCCACAAACCAAATAGTGCACCAGTTTGTGTTGCCAAAAAACATACTTTTAAAAAAAGCATTATGTGCACTCGGACGTCACAGCAGTTTGCTTTAGTCAGAGTCAAAAAAAAGAACATGGGAAACAGGATCTTTCAGAAAAACCGGCTGACTCATTAACAACAGTGCCTTTTTGTTCACCTATTCACATTTTAAGTGAAATACATTTCAAATTAGATGGTGATGCGAGCACTCTGCTTGTAATATCTAAAATGTGCTGGCTGAAATGCTTCAGTTGTTATACAGAGCGGCACAATCGCTCAGTCAACATAATGAAATCCTTACCAGGAGAAGGAGAGCACAGCAGCCTGGATAAATAGTCTGAGTCAGGAAGTGCTATGACTCAGTTGTGGATACTAATTTATCGCTCCTGGTTATTGTCTGGAGGGATTTAACCTTGTGATATTCATACCAAACCCACAAGAGTCATCTCCAACAACCCCAATTAAAATTTTATGAATCAGGTTCAGTCAGCATTTAAATGCAGTGAAGTACTTGTGAATAGTCAACTTATATATTGTATTCTTTAATTAATTCATATTAAATGATCTATATTATGGAAAATTCACCTTGAATTTCAGATTTCAAATTCATTTCAGTCATCAATGTGTTAAAACTAACATCATATCTGGTATCAGCAGTCAAGACTTTCGACCAGTGATTGATAGCAGCTAATTAACTTTTTGTTTGGATAATTATTTTTTAAATTGACTGCACAAAATCATTCAAGGCTGTCAGTGTGCTGCTGGGAAAAGATCAAGCCAGAGTAAGATGCAGCACACAGAGACAATGTATTAAATATTTACCAACACTTGAAAAAAAAAACATGATCTTTTTTGTTAACTTCTAAGTTCAGACAAGCATATACACACCTCCTCCCACTGGTGTATGTATCTGATGAGCCGGGACAATCTCAACAGACGCAGAAGACTGAGGATCTTGGTGAAGCGGACGATTCGCAGAGCACGGGCTGTTTTATATACCTCAGAGTCAAAGCCTTTCTCCACTATTAAAAAGATATAATCCACTGGAATGGAGGAGAGGAAGTCCACGACGAACCAGCTCTTCAGGTAATTCATCTTGATGACCTTGGGATCGAGGATGATCTCGGAGCTCTCCTCATTGACAATCCCCGTCCTGAAGTTCATGACCAGGTCCACCAAGAAGATGGTGTCCGAAGCCACGTTGAAGACCAGCCAGGTGGTGGTAGTTTGCTCTGAGAAGAAGGTTATTCCCACAGGAATGATGATTAGATTCCCCATCATCATGATGAGCATTATCAAGTCCCAGTAGAACCTGTGGAGCAGCACACACAAATCAGGAAAAAAAATGTAGCTACTTAATTACAACAGAAACAATCAATGGAAAGTAAAAAATGAATTGGAACTTTGTTTTACAGGTCAAATGCAGATACTTCCGCCAAACTAAGCCCAACATACAATGCAATTTACGGTTCAAGTTTTTTAAAATGCTGTTCTGAGCAGCGTGACAGACCAAACAAAAGCCAAATTGACTCAAATTTATCCAGAATTTATACTTCAGGAATGTCTGCAACAATTTTCATGACAACTCAGATATAACAGTTATCTCTGAAGGAAAACCCAGAGGACGGCCAGAGCCATCAGAGTTTAACCTCATAAGATCATGAAGTTGACTAAAACTGCAACGCTTCCAGCTGTAGAGGTTCTGCAGTCTGCTCATTTCATATGAAGCAGTGTGTCTTAACACCAGACAAAAAGCAGCAGAAAATGTCCCAGGATGGATGTGGAGAGGCTGTTACAGTAACGTGAAGAGAATAAGTAAGCCTGACAGTGCATACTTGAGTTATGAGCACAGTTGAAACTTAACCGTGACTTGTGGACACCAAGTTATCGACCGCCACTGCTTCTTGCATGCATTCAAGGTCCTCCAGATAGAGACCCTCCCATCCTTCACAGCTGTGTTAATGTCCCTGCCCTCAACCTTGCCGCGAACAAAGGCAGAAGTGATCCATCAACCCCAAGCTCTTTTCACCAAGCATCCTAGGCCTCACTAAAGGCCAAGCAACCACGAATGAAAATAGATGCTTTCAGGAATCCTATCTCATTCTAAAAACTCTCCACTGACGCCATCCCTGCTCTGCCTTACTGCCCAATCGTTGATGTTACTGAAGGTGGAAATGGACATGCTGGCTGGCAGGCTGCCCGACTGGCTGGAAGACCGGCCACCCAGTAATGGATCTGTGTGAATAAATTAAGCAGAGGCCTCGGCTTTATAAATATCCACAGATCATGTGTCCGATAATTGTCTTCACTTCGGCTAAACAGCGGCCTTGTAGGTGCCTCATAAAACCCACTGAAGGTATTTTTACACAGCAGCCATTGGACTGTGAAGTGGACACTTAAACACAGTGCATGATGATCTTTTTTATTTTTAATGGTTTCCTCTCAGAAGGGAGTTATTTCATTTAAGTAAAACAACAATGGCAATAAGCATTGGTCGTTAAATTATTTGAATGTTTAAAAAGAAACTGGAAATGTGAATCATAACAGATGATTTGACTGCAGTCATTTCAGATAAAGCAGAAATAACAGCTCATGTCTGTAAACATGAATTCATCTTTATAGAAATATCCCTTTCCTGTAATTCAAAATTTGTAGTTTATTAAAGTAAAATGTCTTAGACACAAACAACACCTCAGAAAGTTAAGTTTCAGGTCAAGGGAAAGTTGCATGCTGTCCTCTTACATTCATGCACATTAAGGATTGTACTGACATTTCTATTTTGATCATGAGATGCAGTATTCCAAACTCACAACAGAGCAGCTATGTTGATCCAAAGCACATAACTTGGCACATAAGCAGTTGGACAAGGCTATGAAATTGTAAACCAGCTGTGTTTTCCTAATTTCTTTCTGTTTGACTAATATGTCTATACAGAGTAATTAGGGACAGTCAATACCTATGTCTCATGAATAGTTAGAGTTAAAAAGTTAAAAACATATTAGAAAGGTTAGAATGAAGGTGCATGGTTTAATCTAGAGGTTACAGCTCCAGTTAAACCAGACGCAGGGTGGGATCCACGCAGCTGCATCTGCATCTGCACCTGCACCTCAAACAGCAGCATTTGTCAGTCCATCGCAGCTTCAGGTTCAACCCACCCACCCGGTGCACGCTTTCACACTAACCTATGGCTCTAGCAGTTCAATCCTGTGCCCCAGCAGTTATATGCAGTCAGTCCCTTCTAAATGAGCTGTGCACTTTCCTAATCATGTGTCATCCCAAACTTCAATTTGTAAACTCACCCTGAACACACAAACCAACAGCTGTCCTCATTGATTGAGAGACTGTAGCCAAACACAATAGACTGCAGTACCACTGCAAAGACAGCATTTGTTCCTCTGCCAAATGAATGTACCCTGTGAGCACAGAGATAAAATGTACAAGTGTTGCCTCCATATCACAGAGAACAATTTAGAGACAAGATGTTTCTCCAAAAACCCAAGGTGGAAATTACGAAAAGCATTTTGGGAAAAAGGAAAAAACAACTTCAAATCAATAATTTCTTCTTGTATTTTTTTTTTCTTTTCAACAAGAGATAAATTCATTATCACTATCATTACTATAAGTTTGCCAAATGTCATTAAGCCAACATTATTAATTTATTTAACCCTCACAGTGCTACTGCCAGTGTGCTGTGAGGGTTAAATCATCAAGTTCTCCAAACTGGCTATTCCCTGTAAGATTAGGTATTGTGTACTCAAAAATAAAAATAGAAAACTTAAAAAATAAAAATGCTGAATTCTGATAAGAAACTAATTGCAAGCAGCTACCCAATTTTCTACGTTACAGTCTCTGTATCAGAGACGAGCTAAACTGTAAGATGAAATATGCTGTGCAACATGTTAGTTCCTTGCTCGACGGTCTCTTTAAAACAGAAAAAAATGTTTTAAACAGTCTTCTATGATATGACAAACACCTCGCTTTAGCATAACCAGAGGTGTCCAAGGCCAAGCATGAGGTCTCTCTAAAAGTCTATAAATAATGAATATTACTAACCTGCCATTAATATTTAAGCTGCCACTGTGTACAAAGAATATGTTGGCTATTGAGTTTCAAACACTCATGAAGCAATATAAAGCTCATGTGAATAGTAGTGTCACTCATGTCCTTTAGCTTACGTGAGACTCCATTAAAAGACCGTACAATGCCCCGCTACACAAGTAGAACACTGAAACTTTCAGACATCTTTTAATCTCCATAAAAGAAGAAAATAAAGTGCTGTAATGCATTCTCCACCATTCGCCACTTTCAAACCAGGAGGTAATCTCTGCAAAATAACAGTGAGGTGTCTTTACATTGGCTACAAGAGATAAACTTCTTCTGGAAAATTACCCCTCGGAAAACGTAGTGAAGAGAAAACCTGAGGGGGGGCAATTTAATTTCTTGAAAACAAATAAGGTAAAGAAAAGTATGATTTTCATTTCATTCTTCTGGCATCTTTTGAAGGGATCAATCGTCTTACATAATGTTGTCAGAGTTAACTAAGCTCATTGACTGCTGTGTTGTGGTAATCCTTGCCTCCACCATCAATGTACATCTGCGTGCGTAGATCTGTGAGTGAATTCGGGACAGCCCAATTAGCTTCATTTAACTTTTAAAGAGAAATTGTTGAGAATATGTGAGGGAGGTAAAGATCAAAACAAATGGAAATGTCCTGCATACTTTATTTTTTAACTATCATCTACATAGCGTGTGTGTATAATCCCTTTGAAGTCATATACAGATCAATAACATCAAGGAAAAGCTACAGAGTTCTTAAGGAAGGCCACTGGGAGTTATGATGTTCAGTGAATTTAACTTAATTGTTCTGAGAATGAGGAACTTCATCTTCATCTTCAGCGAAGAGTGCAGCATTCACAGATAAGCTCTAAGTTCAGGACCCGGGACAGCTCCATGACAGAGGAGGAGGGATGATTTCCAGTGCAAAGACTGGGCCACATGACGCTTAAGTGGTCACGGCCTGACCTGTACTAAGCAAGCAGCTGTGCAATGAACTTCTCCTGCTTTGACATGCTCTTATTTCTGTATTATTTAAATGCTATGCCACGAAAAGCTGAAGCAAATTAGGGGGCGTTTGTCCAAACCCAGTCTTACAGAAATGAACAAATCTATACTACTTTTAGCGAGCAGTTTTAAAAATACTCCTTTTCACTTCACAGTCTCAGTCTTTGGGGCAACAAGCTTGTGAAGCTTAGAGCACAGCAGTTCCAGCTAATGAAGATATATCAATAATGACGTTGCAATTAGTGCATGCCAAGGATTGAAGTGTGCAGATCGTTTTAAACCAACACAGTCCATCACATTTCTCCAGCAGCTTCAAAAATACATTTCTCGTACAATTGCCCCTTTCAGTGTTTAAAAGCCAATTATTAGATTCGAGGATCAGATTTCACTAATTATTTCACAAAACACTATTTGCCCCCATCTTTTTTCGTTTATCTGTCCCCTGCAGGATTTTACCGCATTCTGTGCATTTTTCTGCACACAGGCCCGTCGTCTCACCACCGCCTACAATGAAATGTTTACTACCAGGATGGTGCAATGGCATTGTCACGTTGTGCTCAGGTACTGTCGCCCCGACACGAGGGGAATATGTCGCAATGAGGAGCTGACACTGCGCTGATTTTGCGAAACAACCAGACAGACTGAGCTTGGGATGTGTTCCCACATACATGACATTCACAAACCCTTGTCCAAGGACATCCCACTGACGGACCTTTAGCCTTGACACTTCAATTTTGTGTTGTGATTTTTAAGAAATGCTGCAATGAGACACGCACAACCGGAGAAAGCCCAATTGCTTAAATACAGAGGTAGATAATGGGGCAGGTTGTGTGCGCGCGCTATGTGTGAAAGTGGAGGCTATAGCTTGCAGACCTGAGGGTGACGGGAGGGGTGCATAGAAAGGGAGGGGTGAGCAGGTGTCTATTCCAGCCCTTACCTAAAATCGCTATATGGGTGAATGATCCAGTATCCGGCCGTCTGGACTCTTTCTTGCTCTTTCTCCACGGCTTTTTGACTGCCGAACATACGCAACGAGAACTTATTGACTCCGGGCTGCATCATGGCCCCAAATTGCCTCTGCATAAAACCATATTGCCTGGACGCTCCCTCCAGATCGTCAAAACCGACCATGGCCTCTTCCCGCTCCCCCTTGAAGCCCACTGAGTTGCCATGGTCCTTCATGTTCTGGCTCCCCGTGTTATTTTTCTGTATCGAGTCTTGCCTCTGAAAAACATTATTCCCATCAGCCTTCTCCTCCTTGTTGCTGGAGAGCGAATTAGATTTTTCTTCCATGGTGTTCTGAGTTTCTCCCCCCTTGAATCTTCTATGTTACAAAGCGTTCCGTCTCCTGCTCGCAAGAGCTGCGCGCAAAACTGGAGAGGACCCGCTGTGAGCTCTCCTGTTTCTTTTGATGCCCTTCAAACTGTTCAGCTCCTCTGTCTACAATGCGAGTGCTGCAAACTGAGACAGAGTGCACGAGAGCCCGGTGGATCAGGTTTCTTGGGTTACCGCCATCTACCGACGGCACCGGCTTCTACTGTGTAAAGCCTGAGCCCCGTCTCACTTCGCACGGCACTGCGGTTTAACTGGCACATGCTCTTGCACAGTATTTACATAATATGAATGAGGCTCATAAAAACCCGCCTCCTCTTCCTCTGTCGCCCTGTGTCAAAATTTTCACTCAAGGCAAAGAAAAGGAAAGTGAAGCAGATCACATTTAGTTGGAGGATTTTTTTTTCTTCTTGTTCAATCAGTTGTTACAGCGTGTACTCCATGTGCTGGCTGGCAGCAGGTTTGACTCCTGTTGAGATGTTATTACGGAAGTCCACACAGCAGAACACGATAAAATGTGGTGTGAATATACAGTATTTTCTGCAAATGGTCATAAGAAAAACTAGCTGAACATGATGTGGATATTACACCTTTTAAGGTGTTGCAGATACGGTCTAACACTCAGTATGACTGTCATGACTGTATTCTGCTTTAGCTGCGAAGTGTACTCGTTAATTGATGTAAAGGGTCTTTTGAAATGCAAGGATTCTTATGTATCCATCTTCTATACCCACCTCTTCCTATCCAGGGTCTTGGTGGTCTGCTGCAGCCCATTCGGGGATGTATTTGGGCAAAACGTTGGGTAGACCGCAGACAGGTTACCTTTTTTTACAAACTTTATCAAAAGTAGTGCAAACTTTACACTATCAATGGAAATCTCTTCCTAAAATGACAAGTATGCCATTTTTATGGTGTAGTGAGAATGCCAGTAAAAAAAAAAAAAAATTATATCTGGTATTTACCGGGACTTAAAAGTTAGTTAATTATAAACTTGAGTCAATATAAATACATACCGTATGACAATTGTACGATTTATTATTATTAATTCTCCTTACCTGGTTCAGTCCCACTCAGGGTAACAAGTGGCTGGAATTTATTCAAGCTGTCACCAAGCAAATCATCCATCCATCCATCCATCCATCCATCCATCCATCCATCCATCTATCCATTGACATCATCTTGAATGACATCTTATTTTGGGGTGCTGAAGACAATTTAGAATCATCAGCCAGCCTACATGCAGGTCATTGGACTGTGGGAGAAAATCTGAGTACCTGAAGAAAACCCACACAAGCACAGAGAGAACATGCATCTACTTCCTGGACTAACCAGAGGGCTGTTTTCTTGTGCAGTATGCCGCCTCCATTATGGTTCTTCCTGCCCAAAGAACATTGCTCAACATTTTACACCTTATAAAAGTCTTGCTGATTCTTCATCTTTTATTTTTTTAACATCCTGATATATTACACATCAAAATGCATGGATGAATGGATGGATGGATGGATGATGGATGGATGGATGGAGAAAAAATGGGGGAAAAAAATAAAAAAAATAAAAGGGTTAAGTAAGAATATACTCACATGATGGATGGAAGGATCAACAGTTCACAGTCGCCATGGTAACCATAAGCCACGTTCATACGGTTCTCAAAATCTGAAATACATCTGTTAATGGTAGAGATTCATCATCTCTGGCAGCGTCGGTCACGTCTGAGAAGAAGCTGTGTCCCAAAAACATTTTTAAACATTCTAATAAAATACAAGATAGCGGTCACATTTATGTAGGTTGCAGGACAAGCTCAAGTGTCTAAACTTTGAGACGTGGCAGTGTGATCGAAAAAAATGTAAGTGTTCCTCAATCTGCATTGTATGTAACAGGCTGCAAAAAGTAGAAACACTGTCTTAGATTTAGAATAGATAGATTTCCAAATATGATCACTTGTACTGCAGAGAGTTTTGCTATTTACAGTGAAGTAAAGACTTGAAACTACTCCTCCCACACTCCTGCGAGCATTTTAAAGTTTACATTTCACATTAAGGCGAAACATGCTTTTTTTTTTCCTATGTTGATTGTTTTAAACTAATTGAAGTTGAACCAGTGGCACCCTTGACTTCATTCCTCTGCTAAAAGAAAAATAATGATTGTAGTGTGAGTCGTCTAAAATACAACATATAGTGCCACTAAACCATTTTTTAAATGAAATGTTCGTGGCAAAATAAATCAGTAAATTATTATTTGTCAGCGGGATCACCGTCAATGCCACCCCCCCTCTAGAGGTATATCTCTAGTGCTGCTGCTGCTTTTTCCACAGTGGGGAATGGCATACCTACGCTGAACCCTTGCAACTGGTCTTTTCATAGCTAAACAGAACCGCAGCTGGCTGTGTACATGGCTGGAGAGGGCATTATCTCTGATATTTCGTATGTTCGGATGTGGATTATGATGTAATGATCCAAATGTTATCGTAATTGAAACAGACATCCCTTATTTATTTATTTATTCTTTTAAATGTGTTATCTCCCTCAGCTGGTTTCGGTTAAGTTGGATTAGTTGGCATGCCAACTGTTTTCCCTACACAAAGCTTGTGTAACTTCAGTTACACTGTTAATGGGTCTGGGGTGGGGGGGGGGCACGGGGAGAGTAAAATGTTGCATAACATTTATGGCTTAAAGTAATGCTGGTATTGAACAAGTACAAATCCCAAATGACTCGCTCGTGTGTCAGATAATAAATACTGCAGACGCAATTTTCTTTTTTTTGCCCATTCCATTTTTTTTTTTTGCTTTGATTTTAGCTTTAATTCATTCAGATATTTATAACAGTTTGGACATTCAAATGCTATATTTTAGAGAACTGTTGTACGTTACATATCAGAGGTGATCTCAGTTGTGTTTAGTGACTTATACTTGATATAACGCAGGACATCAGGAAAGTGGTCAGCCTGCTTCCTGTATCGTACAACGGGTCCCCGATTGTTCTGACGTGCTTATTAGCCCTTCTTGAATTGCTTTGTTTGTCCAAGATTGCATCCCATCATCTTTACTTACAGTCAATATCTCATCTGTACATTTAATATTACATCGCCTTTAATATTATACAACCATCAGCCAGTTACAGCATGTAACCCCCCCAGAGCTTAATATAAGTTGTTTCTGCACCCCAACATTTGTATCAAAAACTATATTTAAAATAAAAAGAAACAAGTAAGTGTAGGCTGGAATGCCTGAATTAAATTTGTGATGCAGAGGCTTCACACCACCTACTATGTTCACCTTAAAACACCCAAGAAATTAGGCTCAGTGTCCTTGTCCGACAAACACGACTGCTGTTTCATTTGTCCTCTTTAGACCTTCGCCCCATGATCAACTACTTTAATTAAACCAAGACTGGCACTGGGAAGATGGTAGTAGTGTAATAGGATTGCGGGTCTGGTCCGCTTCCAGCTGAGCCTATCAGGATATCATGGACCTGAGGGATAAGGCTGGACGGAGACCAGCGGAAGCCAGAGTTCACCTAATCGGCAAATGAACTTGAACAAACAAAGAGCATTAACAGTTGATGAGGCAACAGTGATAAAATGGTTTTAGATTTACAAACATCATGATGAGCAGCCCAATTAGAACAGTAGACTATACAATTTAGAAAGCATCACTTAACTTTTATATTTAAATGTCCTATTGAATACCAACTTTCTCTTGTTGTCAAATGGTTATGTGATATTAAAATATAAAAAAACTATGTACTAACTTATTCAAAATGAAAATGACCAAACCTCATTGCCTACGTTGTGCTGCAGGAGTTGGAGGTGTTAGAGTTAAGACTGCATCAGACAAACCTGTTTCATCCCAGTTAGGTTAACGTGATAGTTGGTACTGTCATATCATACTTAATTTAGATTCATATAGCCAAGCTGTTTTTTTTAAACATTTACAGGTTAAGCAGGTCCAGCTGCACTTAACTTTTAAGCTGATATCAAGAATTAATGGTTATCTACTGAATCCCATGAATCTGGAACTTGTCACAAGACAGGTCTTGTGAAAATGTCTTTCAAGTGGCTGAAGGTTTAGAGCTGGACAGCAGCAGGTCCAATTAGTCACATACGAGTCACATATTTGGTGAATATCTTTCAGACTGCAGTAATTGTCTGTATTTATCAGCAAGTTACTTTCTTGATGCAGATTTTAATTGTTTCATCTCCAGAACCTTTAACAAAAATAGAGGCACAAGAGAGATAGGAGATAAATGAAAGAGAAAGTATGGAGCATTTCAGCATTTAGAAATTGAGGATGGACGAGGTGTCTAAGACTATGCAAGGTGGAAGAGATGGAGAGGAGGAGGACTGGACAAAATATGAAAGACAAAGTGACAAAATTAATACGATATTTTCCTCTTTAAAGTCTGACATGTGAAATAATACAAAGAAAATCTTTTTTTTTTTAATTTGAAATGTTATACTATACATTGAAATTAAAAACACCCCCAATTTTGACCTGAACAGCTTTAAATTATAATTTTGCAGAGATCTCAGAAATCCATGCATTAAATATGATTCATCTGGCATTATAGGGTTTAAGGACTGAAATTCTGAGCTGATGGGCTGAGAAAAAGCAGGGAAGGCAATAATTGGATAGAGCAGTGACGTCTAAATTGAGGATAGATTTATGTCAACAGCATGCAAAAGCGGAAGTGACATAGAGAACAGACCAGCAGCATTAATCCATAATCCATACTAAAGATAATAGGGGGTAAGACATTTTTATTTTACTAGAATTCTTAAAAGTAGTTAAGTAGTCGAAAATAGTCTTCAATTTTCTTGAAACAAGGCATTATTTTGGGTTATTGTGGGTTGTCAAGGATAAATCGCAAGTGTATTTCCTGTCAAATATGAGTGAGAAGGCGTCAACTGCAGGTCACCAGAAGGCAGGAATAATCAAACATTATTTAATTAAATAAAACTGAATACAAATTCCCGTCAAGGCAAGGTTATCAAAAAAGCACAAATTTCTAACAGGTGGATACTGAGCAAGAAGCAACACAGGGAAGTGAAGAAAAATTTAAAAGGAAAGGCAACAGACAGAATGACGAGGTGTCCAGCAGAGAAAGAAAGAAAAGTAGGACATTAGACAAACACGAGAGCAGGTGAGACAATCACCTGACACAGGTGACAATAATCAAGGGAGACAACAGGAGGAAGAGGCAGCCTGGGAGAGAAGTAACTGAACATTTAACAGGGTGTAACACACAGAACAAGACAAAATAATTAAATAAAACAAAATCAAGAACACACGACCTTTAAAATATAACAGTGAAAACAAAACACAGATATCAAAATGCTGGTATTTTTATGGACTCTGACGACAGGAACACACATATTTTAATAAAATGACACGGTAAATACATTATAGAAGGACGGAACAAAACAGGCTAGGACTTGACGTCGCCACACTTTTCCATGAGACGAGGACGATGTTTGATTAACACTGAACTCCCAAGTCTCAAGTTGACCGGGTTACAGCATTTTCTCTCTCTTTTCCCCCCTCCCTCGTTTTTTGGATATACAGAAGTACACGTGGCACGCAAATCTAATACCATTATAGGCCGTCTAGCTGAGCTGGATTCCATCCAGCATTTCAGAGCAAGCGGGGCCATTAACCTGGGGACTAAGTTAGGATTGATCATTTAAACACACACACACACACACACACACACACACACACACACACACACACACACGGACAAATCAAACTACTGGAGTAAAAACAGCATTTTACTTTTTAACAGCTTAATACTACATGCACAAAAAGAATTTGATCCTCACACCCTCTTCCCCGAATCTCCCCCCAACCAAATCGCCTGACTTCAGTCAAATTCTGCAGATTGTTATTACCACTCAGATAAATTGAACATTCATTAATGATATTTTGCTCACTTGATACACACCTGTCTGGTTCAATTGCATCACATAGTAGGGCATAAAGTTCTGTTCGAGAAAAGTTGACGGCCATAAGTGTGAAACAAGGTGCTGGTCAGATGAGGTGACAGTTACAGGCACCTTTAGTCTGAGAAAACATATGTCTAAACAGAGGATCAGGTGTTCATGGACGATTGACAGCCTTTCACCGCCTAATTCCAGATTTGTGGTATGCACAGTGTTCACTTGCTAAGCGTAGTAATCCCAAAGGATTGGCAAGTATTTTTAGTAATGGATTTACTGACGTCCGTTGATCCCTTGATGGGAGGTGTCTTTCAGAACAGTCGTGGAGAAGTGAACCACCCAAGCCTCGTTGAGCAAAACATTTGTCAGTGTTTTTTTTTTCTGAAATTGTATTTTTTTAACCATCTACTTGTTAGGCCTGCTAGACAAGTTCACCTCAACATTCCTCGTGTGCTATGTTTTGTGACATTTGCCAAAGCAGAGCAACATGTGGTTGATGGTGTGAGAGGGTCTATTTAAAGCAGCGTAAACTTTCATTTTCACGTAATGAAATATTGGGGCACTTCTCTCAAATGCCTTATGAGTACATATCAACAAATTAACAACTATAACGAAACAAACACCAAGAGCTACAGGGGTAGGTAACACATGAAAGTAACGTGACCGAGAGAGTAACCGAATAAGAGTGAGTTCTGACCAGTCATAGGGGTCACTGGTACAATTACTCTCCCAGAGGGACAATTTGTTGTACAGCCAGCAGACACGTGTACAAACCACAAACAAAAACGACACACAATAACCAGCGAAAACCACACATCAAAGTGACGTGTTTAAAAAGGCGGCAGATACTAATGCAGAGACGTCGCAGTTGCATTTTCAAACTGCAACTGCGACCAGGTGGCAGCAACATAAAATCACTTAAAGAGAGGGTGTCAGGGGTGAGCTAGGATGGCCCTGGCCTTCTATAACTTTTAACCTTGTACAGTTTGTTCGTTCATACCGGTGATCTTTCCACACACGCTTACATTTTCTATCAGTCGGTCTTTATTACTGAGAGAGGGATCGAGACAGAAAATAATATAACATTTGAAAACGGATTGAATAAAACATCCTGATAAAAGTGCAGTCAACATCCACAGTTTACAATTAAAATGCATATGCTGATTTGCTTTTTCACTGAAGGCACTGACCCGTTCAAAGGTCAACTTATCAATAATAATGCCAAGAAATTTGCACTGATGCACAATTTCAGTAGACTGACTGTCGATTGTGACAGGAAAGAGAGCAGGTGGATTATTCCTAAAATCCACCACCATCTACTTTGTCTTGGACACATTTATGTCCAAGAATGAAGACTCACACCACCCCATAAAGTCTAATGCTACAGGCCTTTGATCAGGCCCATCCCATTTAATGAGGACACAATGGCAAAGTCATCGGTTAATGTAATAATGTGATGTCCCTCATATTAACCTTGGCGCTTGTTAGCCAGCATTTCAGGCCAGAGTCAATGTTCAAAAAGGACTTACGTCTGTCAGCTATAATGAAGGGTTGGATACAAATACAAGCACATGCAAAATCAATAAAAAGAAGCTGCAGAAATTACCTCAGAATATCCAGGTAGGTTAAAACTATGTCTAAAAAGGTGCCCACTGTGTCATCCAGACCCCTGCGTGACCTGTAGTGAAAACTGGAGTGGGTCCAGCATATCAATGACGCAGCCTTTATAATCTTTTCAACAGGATTTCATAAGAGAAGCCAGAACAACAGATCCAAAATCATTAAGAGTCTTAGCTTAATAATAATAATAATAATAGTAATAATAATCTGAAATCTGAAAAGCCTTTAAAGGAATGAAGTGCAGTCAAGAATGTCAAGTTTAAAACAACAGAAAGCCTAAAAACCTCAGACCAGCAGCAATATTGATTAGCATACGAAAGGGGTTAGGGTTAGGTTAGTAATTATGTGAATATAACTAAAGGTCTAAAAATAATATCACCAAAGGTTATACATGATGTGTTTGAGTGGGTGAATGGATGTTTGTGTGTTTCTGCCATGTGCAGTGATCCTGGTGAATAAATAATGCATTATACTGCGTTTCTGTTTCTGTTGACCTTTTATTTAAAGGCATGAGTCTAGATAAAGGAAAAACATTGACAAAATAATTATACAGAGTGAGATATGCATCTCCTTGTGTTAAAGAAATTACTTGAACTCTTACCTGTACCATGTTTAAGCCAGCATGCAGACCTCTAGTAGTTGATGTTATCGTTTTTTGAGGACACAATCAAAACGCAATCAAAATTAGGCTAACCTTCTGCTGCAGGTTAAATCATGGGTCCTACCGACAAAGCAAAGAGCTTTAAGTGGTCACATTGACTTTTTTACGTGAAATACAGATTTAACATTGCCATAAACTCTTAACAATCCACTGCCAGCCTTCTAAGACCAGACTTTGTTGTAGGCACACAGAACCTGTAAATGATGGAGGGTATTTTGATACTGTAACTCCCCGGATAAACACGTAATTTGCTTAAGCATTTGAGGCTCATCATATCTAGAATTTGTGTAGATCTTCTAAGCCAAAACACGTCAAGTGGCTGGCTGAGCGTGAGAACGGTCCAACTGTTAATCGAGGCTCCAAAGAGACGACTCGCTTAAATGTTGAAAGCCTGCGATTTTAGTGGCCGTTGGGAAAATCCCATTGTTATCCGCGGTGGTCTGAAGCAGTTCAGCTACCAACAAGCACAGACAACATCAGCCAGCTGCAGATAAACATCTGTGCCTCTGTGTGTGTGTGTGTGTGTGTGTGTGTGTGTGTGTGTGTGTGTGTGTGTGTGTGTGTGTGTGTGTGTGTGTGTGTGTGTGTGTGTGTGTGTGTGTGTGTGTGTGACTGTATGAGTGTGTCCATGCGTGTGTCCACCCTGGAACGAGAGGAGGGAATTACTTCAGATGAATTGAGAACGAACGAGAAGAATAAGAGGATGCAATGCGATCCTAGTCATAAGTTGGGCAAAGAAGGGTAATAATTACTCTGAAAAACAGTTAAACACATAAAATGTGACGTAACCTTTGTTTTTCTCCTCCCGAACACTGAGCGCAGTACGCTTTCCTGCCATTTTGATCTGCCAGCTCAGCAGAACAGCAAGGTTAAATCTCACAAAAGAAACAGGCTTCCAGGCTTCCTACATGCTCATCCATTGCTGCATGGAGAGCCCTCACCTTGACAGAGTGGCAGCACTTTGGTTTGATTATATATTTCACATATGAGCAAGCATGAAAATGAGAAAGAGCCGCTACAAATATCCTTGTGTGATTACAGTTCCTGTGCACATTCAACATGGTATGTGTTGTGCTCAGAAGTCAGTTCACCGTTACGTCTTTTCATCTCTGAACTGCCATGTTTCCAGTGCAGCTTATAAGGCATTTAATCCCAAAGGTGTCCCCACCGAGATTTACCAGTCACATGATCATGTTTAGAGTTGGTTTATGTTTTAGTTCTGTTTACATGCCAGCTGTACTGCCGAATGCTCATTATGAACCGAATCCATGCAGTCACAAGAAAGAGTTGGCCTCAAACACACAGTTATCGATTGTAGTCTTTGGGTTCTCAAATACTCAGATCTTCAAGAGGCAGAGCAGACTTATTTCCACAGTCTTGGTGAAGCTTCACTTTGGTGGCTTTAGCCAGCATTCTTAATATTAAGCAGTAACATTATGTTAAACAAAAGACAGGAATTTGTACACCAATATTCAGCCATTACAAGATGACTGTATGGTTTTAACTTGTCTGGGACAAAACACCCCTCTGTTTCCACACAGATTCCTCTGGACGGCCTTGCTGTGGAGTACTTGGATAAGAGGAGAATTTCTTTGAAAAACAAACTGCCAGGGGCTCATTTCCGAAAGAAGGTTCAACAAAGTCTGAGTTAGAACAGCTTTTAGTTGCTTCGCCTGGTTGAATCAACGCTGAGTAGGTTCATGCTGAGTTAGATGTGTGTATTGGGATTTTAAAAATGCCTTCATCAACTGAGCCCTGATACAATTATTCACTAATTCAATGCTATTGAAGAAGAAAAGTTCCACCTAATATTCTGCACTCAAATTAAATAACCTTATACAATCAAATGGTGATTATGAGAATATATTCCATAAGAAAAAGGAATAGAACTGCGGTATCGAAGGAGAGAGAATTGGTGAGGGAGAAAACTGCAGACTGTGTTAATGTGCAAGTTTAATATTTCATCACTCTTATAATGCAAAATGTGAGAATTTGTGGTGTCAAACTTAAACATAATATAATCTAAGTGCATACTGATGGGTGACAAAAGGACCTGGATAAAACAAAAAATGAAATATAAAAACATAGTTCAGTTTATTTAACGCAAGAATAAAATGTTTTGTCACATACTTTGGCATTCATTTTAACTTTAACATTTTACATTCTCTATTTTGGATTTAAATGTCTAGTCTGTCTGGGGTTGTCTGGAAGCTTCGGCTCACAAAGGTTCTTACACTAAAACTGGCCTGTTAAAAACTTTAGGAGTTGATCTAGGCGATTGTTCTTGTTCTTCCTTTGATACTGTTGACGATTAAATTCTGAAGTCACATTTAAAAAAATAATGTGGGAATTAAAGGAAGTGCACAAAGTGGTTTGAGTCTTATTTGACAGGTAGGAGTCTATTCTGACTACTCCTGTGGGACAGCTGCACTCATGTGGTGTTCCACAGGATTCTGTCTTGGGCCCCATCCTTTTTTGACTGCATGTGTGTCTCCTGGGGTTTATTTTTATTAAACAAAATGTCTTATGCCATGCTAATGATGTAAGCATCATTAAAAAAAAAGGTAAGGAGTTGACTGGCTAAAGGATATTAAATCCTGGTTATCGACCGCTGGATGGAAGGGATCACCTACATTGCTCAGTCAACTCTTTGTTGTCAGGTCAAGTTTCTTTCAGCTGCAGGCTAATTTCTAAAGTTAAGGTCTTCCTCCCAGCTAATGATCTGGAGGGATTCATACATGCGTTTAGTTTTTTTTTTTTTGTTTGTTTGTTTTTTTAATAACATCACGCTTTGATTACTTTACATTAAATGCCTTGCATGTGGACATGGACCACTCATCCGTCCAACGCCTGCAGCTGGAGCAAAATGCAGCTGCTCACCTTTTAACTGGCACGAGACAGAGGGACGACATCGCACTAGTGTCGAGTTCTCTCCGCTGCCTTCCTGCTCAGTTTAGGGTTGATTTTGAAAGCATATGATTAGCTTTTCGAGCTATGAACGGGTTGGAATCACATTCTCTGACTGAGCTGCTTCATGCTCATGCTCCAACCAGAGCATCAAGGTCATCCAATCACCTGCTTTTAGAGGTGACCAGAACAAGATTTAATCAGGCATTTGGCAAAATTATGGAACAGGCTTCTACCTACATATGATCTGTACCCACTTTAGGACTTTTAAAATCATCATTGAAAACTCATCTTTTTTTAATTGGCTTTTGTCTCAGATTAAGTGTTTTATCCCAATTTTATTATGCATCATGAATTTCCTGTCATATCTTTTATACATAATAATAGTTTTCACACACATAATCTTCCAATCTGTCATGAAAGAGACCCTGTGAAGCATTTATGTTTAAAAAACATGACAGGAACCCCTGATATCTAGAAAAGATCCTTTACTTTACTAACCACCATTCAAAGACTTTAACTTTTTTTCTTCTTTTTTTTTTTCTAAATTCAGGCAAAAGACTGAACCATTACTAGTCGCATCAGTTACCATGGCTGACCCGGTTCCAGACCCCTTTTCCTGGTCTGACATGACAAAATTTCCAGCTCAAGAAAGACCTCCTCCTTAACATATGTCACACTGGCAGCGAGTGAAAATGGAGAGAGGGGAGGCGTGTGTACAAAACAGGAAGAATGATTTCCAGCTGCTATTGATGTAGGCTATATTGTTCCTTAACAGATGTTTAGGTGAACATTGATTTGATTTTCCTTTTAGACCATAAAATGCAGCAATAACAACATTTTTTAATGTTCATTTTCTAAGCATCCATGAAGCCCTGGTGTGTTTACAAATACACACATGCAATAGTCACCTACCTAATAAATGGTCACACATGTGATCAAACAAAAGCAACCCATCTTTGCTGTGCCGGATGGCATAGGAACATTCAGACTTGTGTCTTCTGTTGGTCATTTTACTTCTGGACTGTGACTCAGATTGCTTGAGCTGTCTAAACTAATCCAATATTTATTGCGTTCTGGCTCTCAGAAAGGGAGATAAGAATCTCCTGGTTTCACGGCCATCCTGTCAGATCCCTTAATGATTAATTGATCTTAGAGAATCAGGTTTTTAAAGGGTTTGGTGTCCACTTAAAAAGAGCCACCCCTGATTAAACATCTCATTTCTTCCTGAGTATTTCCCAGTATTTTCCCAGATTTGATTAAACACTTTTTGGTGATCACAAATGTTTGAGAGAAGTGTCGATTCATGACAAGGTACATGCAAGGCAGTTTAGTAACAGGGTGACGTTGCAAGAATGCATTTTGTTTTAAATAGTGACATAAAGCTGTGTGGGTTTATATTGATTCTCTATCTTATATGCACGTGTTTCTGTCTTGTCCTGCCATCCTTACAACTAGTCAAGGCCACCCCTCCCTGTGTCTGATTCTGGTCAAGGTCTTTATCAGATAAAAGGGAGGTTTTCCTCTTCACTTTGCTGATATCCTGTGGATGCTCAGGAAATGGGGTTGAGTCAAAAAGCCAACATACTGCATTTAACTAATTTACTTTCTTGGTAATGTGCCCTTGGATTTGTTGTGAATTGGGGATTCACCAAATAAATAATCCTCACAATTACATGCTCGGAAAGGTGTCCAGTTCCATTTCAAGTGAATTAATCTGTCCCTAATGACTCACTTTACTCATCAGACTTGACATCAGTGGAACCAACGTTTGCATCACCTCAGCACAACTCTGCAAGCCTGCATCCCTCTAGTTTGTCTCCAGATACTCTCATTTTCCCAGATGATGTTACAGAATACAAAGAATCATGTCACTCTGTTTGAGTTTGAAGGACTTGTTTTTTTCTGTGGTTTAGCCGTTTATTTTTTAAACATATTTGTTTATAAGTCATACGCTAGTGCTATTTTCAGAAACTTATTTTCCTTATTTTGTTTAAAATTATAGAATTTCACTTTGTTAATAATTCAAGAATCTGTGTAATATGAATAACACGAATATGAAAAATGGGGTTAAAATGGTCAAATACTGAAAGTTTAAACTAGACTACAATGAACTTAATTGGACTGAACCGCATCTATTTGGACCCAAATTTTAATCACCAATATGCTCTGTAGTCAAGGTACTCAAGGAAATTATAAATCCTCAAATATAAGGATCTAAAATTGATTAAGCTGGCAGAAAACAGCAGGAATGGAACTGAAACTAATCAGAGAGAAAAAAGAAATTATCTGAAAAGGAGTCAAGGAAACCAGGCAGTAAAGAGGTACAAACAAAACATGTGAGTGCTAATCAGCAACTGGAACCTGGATAACTGAAGGGTGGAATGAAAGGAAATTGGGAGGAAAAAAGGCCACAAAGGCCAAATAAATGAAAAAAAAAAAACAGTCTATGGCAATCGTTTTGAGAGATTTTCAGCAGGTCGGTGTACACCTGTGAATGTGTCACCGTTTTTGTTTATTTACTTTTTAAATTTGTTCCCATCAGAAAAATTGCAGCACTTTTGAAGAGACTTTTTTCAATCCACAAAAATTTCATGTTGTCTTAAAAAAAAAAAATTGTTTGTGACATGTTTTGGTTATGCAGCATGATGTGAAACTTGTTTTAGATAGTTTTTCATAATCTTTTTAGATGGTAGTCACTTTAGACACTCAAATATACGGCCTCAAGCAGAGAAAAAGAGATTTCTTTTCATATTATATCTAAGGTAGATAAACACCTCTCCAGCTTTGCCACAGACTACTTCAATCAGCATCTGAGTGATTACTAGATCTTAAGGGAACCTTTCACTCATCTGTACGTCCTCAATATTTACAGACACATTATTATATTTTTTGATGTGCAGAAATAATCATTTAAGCCATCTTATCTCATCTGGGATTCTACTTTACCACTGTAATTTATTTTTGAAGTATTCTTAAGCTTAAATTACAGCCCGAGCTCTAATAAGTAAATAAATAAATAAATAAAATACTTTTACACAGTAGCTGTCAGCTGCAGGTCTATTTTTCATATGTCTGTGTCTTACTGGTGCATGCAAACCCTCATTGATAAACAAAGCTGTCATTTCATTTTAACAGCACGGGATGAGTTATGGAAATTGCTCTAATCTATTTGCCAATATAACGCAACTGCCATTTTGATAATTAATCTGCCTGGCTTTAGATGGGGGAGTCAAGGCCCAGATTCTCTGATGATGCCCTGTTACATGGAGATGTGCTCCTGCTCAAATGTCAGATCTGCTCATACACAAGGCTGCAGGGTTTGGGCCAAAATGCTTCGAATTATAATAAAACCTGACCTTCAGCTGGCACTGCAGTTGAAACTCAACAGACAGAGTCCGATCATGATATAGATACAGAGAGGCTCAAGCTCCAGTGGATGCAAACTGTCACTCTAATCAGAATCAGTGGTTGCGGGAAGCTGGCAGCATCCAGTCGATGACTAATGTTATAACCAAGACGAGGCTTTCAAGAAAACGAGGTTTCAGCGATTGCTCTTGGCCTTTATGAACCCCAGTTACTCAATAGACAAGACTGTTCAAAAGAGCGTCAGTCTGAAATATCACTAATAAAATGGCACAAACCTTTTGCTGTATGTTCTGTTCTTTACTTTGTCCTCAGTGTTTATTTAAGCCAGCACGCAGGTACCTTTCTTAGTTTTTAGCTGGGTCAGGAGGGTCATCCGTTTGAGTGTGGAGGTTAAGTTGCCTTTAAGAAACTAAAAGTTTCATAAACTGACATGAAACAACCCCTTTTTCGTTGGATTCCAACAGCCTTTGGCTCAAACCGATGATAAGAACTCACCAGAAGGACGCCGTCAAGCTGTGCAGAGAGCAGGAGCAAGCAAACAACAAAACGAACAAAAAGTAAAGCAACAAAAGTAAACAACAGCTGGATGGGACATGTGACTGAGCGGCCATCAGGATTGGTACGGCCAAACATCGCCTTAATTGACGACATTGTGATAATCAGGCGCACCAACTTGACACAAACACGCATGCACACACTGGCTCATACTTTATGCATGAATAAACACTGTAAGCAGGAGGCACACACACGCACACACACACACACACACACACACACACACACACACACACACAAACACACACACACACACACACACACACACACACACACACTCTTTTCTCAGAATTGCACTAGTCCATTTGCCGCCTGCCTTCACTTACTGCACTCTCTTTCTGTCTGCTGTCTCTACACATTTCCCGTCCTTTTGTGTCTAACTGAAAATCCCTTATACAATGACACCGGACGCCTGTCACGGTATTTTATCCGACTTCATCATCATACTAATAACACAGGCAGTGTAACACATGGTGAACAGCTGGTACAGCTTCCATCCCATCCCCTGTCTGTCTGCCAGCAACCTTACCCTGGAAGGTCAGCTGTGTGCCGTTCGTCTTATTTCATCTCATTATGCAATGCAGCTTTTCTTTTTTGTTTTTTGGCTCAAAAATATTTTCCTATAAATAGGTTTCACAGTTATGCGAGGTTTTTCCGAAAGACACTTTTCACGCCTGTTGGTGCTCAATTGATGCCATTTTCAAAATCAGTTTTAAAAGATTGAATAAATAGATGCACCCAAGATTAAATTATGTGTTCTTTATATAGTGACCTTATTAGATAAGTGTGCAGGTCCAAATACAGTAAAATATAGAAATGAAACGGACTGATTCCAGTAGTCAGACAATCTCACAACAATCACAACAACAAAAAAAGTTTATTTATACTAAGGTCATTATTTTCATTTATATTATTTATGTACATTTTAAATGGATTAAAGGTCCGGAAGGCCAGCTTGGAGCTAAGATGTTTATACAACACATGCGGTTTATGTGATTCATTATTAAGATGTTTTTCCATCCAAGCGATTGTTACCGTCCGCTCTTTTAATCCTACGCTTTTTGTTTGTGTGCACGTGTGTGTAAAAATACGGTAAAAAAAAAAAATCATCTGGTCATAGTGGGTCTTTAGTACTGGCCAAATGAAACCTCAAACAACAAAACATGACTGTTTTGATAATAAAAATGGGGAAAAAAAGGAAAACCATGAAGTTTACTGCTTGTATGGGGCGTCGGAGAGTAAATTGCAGTCAGGTGCTGCTATTCTGTCCTTGATAGATTGATCTTTGACAGATGTGCTGAAAATATAGTCATTTTGGCAGTTTGAGGTCTAGAGCAGTCAGTTATGTGTTAACACAATGCCAAGAGGGAAAGACACAAGTAATGGTATTGAAGAAAAAAAACTGATGCTGCACATCAGTCTAGAAATTCTCTGGCACATTCACAAGCGTGGACATCCCATCTAATTTCCCCCAGGGTTTAACTGTGTAATGCACAGGAAACATGTTTGTATGTATATACACTATATGGCCAAAAGTATTCCCGCACCTGCCTTGACTCGCATATGAACTTAAGTGACATCCCATTCCTGATCCATAGGGTTCAATATGACGTTGGTCCACCCTTTTCAGCTATAACAGCTTCAACTCTTCTAGGAAGCCTGTCCACAAGGTTTAGGAGTGTGTTTATGGGACTTTCTGACCATGAGTGAATACTTTTGAGATATATATGTATGAAGTATATAAATAAGATGATAAACTCAAGAGCAACACGTCCGATTCTACAGGCGCCACTGAGCGTGATAAATTTGTTCGTGTTGACCAAGTTCATGACAGCACAAGTAGAAGATTAAATAAAGAGTTAGTTTGGACAAGCTGCCTGAAGAAAGCCTCTCCTGTCTAAAAGAAACATGGAAACATGACTGAGGTTCACAAAACTGGATTTGAACAAAACTGCTGGAACAAATAACATGATGACAAAGTTAAATGCGGTTTGTGTGAGACTGGAGTTGCCTATTAATAACTCAAATTGATAGAATCATTGTTTTATCGTGTTTTTACACACACATACACACACACACACACACACACACACACACACACACACACAGCTTAAAACTATTTATATAAACCCATGATTAATTGTTAGTGTTTTTGAATTTAGCAAGATTTAAAATGATTCTTGATTGAACTGTTTCTGCAGTGTCTACACACCAGCTAACAAGTCGTTTTGTGTTTTATACAACTGGAGAAACAGCTTACATTTCTACACATTTCAAAAGACCATTTGTCTATTATTAATAATTGTATAATCTTTAGTTTATATTCCCCCACACACCAGGTAGAACAGTGCATATTGACTTTTTAATGACCGGTGTGGGAGGTTTTGCTTTGCAGGTGGAGACGAGAGTTTCCTGGATACGGTACTCACAGTGCATCACATTACATTGGACAGTGTGACATTTCTTCAAAGACACACGTATAGAACTGTACAGGTACATTATTCTGCAGGTCTCTGTGATCTGATATGCAGGAGATGGTTATCCCTCTGTAAACAGATGCCCGTGTTCTTGTGAGTCAACATCAGCTCCAGGCGCTATGGACAAGGACTGTTCACAGTTCTCTTGGAAAGATCAGCAGGAGCTTTTGCCCCCCCTCCTCTCTCTCTGTCAGTGTATCCAGTGCATCTGAAACTTGCGTGTAAACCTAGAACAGAGCTGACACAACGCCCACACCAGCACTGCAGCCAGATACGATTTGATCACAGACACCTCAAGTGCAAAGAAAGGACAATCCATCTGAGCTGAGACTAAATCACTGGGATTATGATCCTTATACTGACGCACGCGTGCCTGCATGTTTTATATATATCTCATAATTAATGCTCGCGCAAATCTAATATCTTGTTGTGCACAATACAGACTGTTTTAAGTCAACAGTTTTGGTCAACATTATCTATAGATACACCTTTAAGTGATGAATTAGTTCCATTTTCCAAGAGGATATTGTATCTAAAACAATGCCAGAAACACATGTTGCTCATCAGTCATGCAGTGTGAGATTTATTTCACCATATTTATTTTTCTTATTTTCACTGAACATAAACAGGAGCATCTATCGTATAGGGAGAGATGGCAACATTTGCAGATTTTAGATTAAATACCAGGCTCTGTTTGCTGCGTGATTAATACTGCAGTTAACCAAGTAGGTGGAGATAAATCACAGACACTGCTTAAAATATAATCTTCACAGCTTTGATGTCAGCACAACTGTATACAAAGACTTTTATGTAGGTCAGGTTAATAAATTGTATTTTTATGGACATCTGGTGGAGTGCGTCTGGAGTAAGAAAATTGAATTATTTTGCCGTGACTTTAAAGTTCAATCAGCCACAAATCCAAAGACACCACCTGGCTGCTTCTGGCACATATCTGGTTCACTGTTTTCCGTGTCCTAGTGCAGGTGACGCCACTCAAAAGACTCAAAAAGGTGGAGAAATTTTACTCAGGGAAAAAAAAAAAAAAAAACCTAACTCTAGTTTGGCTACAGATTGGGGACATTTACACATCTCACGACACCGTGACTATTATTTTCTTCCAGATCTTTAGGCAAACACCCTCACTCAACACCTCGACACCCATCACTTGTCAGTACAGACCGGTTTACATGCCTTAGTTGTTTTTGTCTGCATGGTATCTTTCCAGCTTTTCATCCAACTGTTAACTCCACTAGGTTTCATAAACTGTGTTGTTTTTTTTCCTCCACACGTTTGTCCATGTGAATAATGAAAATATTTAAATCAAAGTGCTCTAGGTATATCTAAATGATATAAAGATTGCGTTTCAAAGCTGCAGTAGTTGAATGGGTACGTGGAATCAATAAAGTAAATAAGATACTGAGGTATGCACAGCCTTGAGGGGGCTGCCCATCAAATGCAGTATTTACTGTAGTTTCTCTTTCTCTTCTCACTCTGTGTCTTTCTATCACCGAGGCCTTTGCTTTCTCCTCCCTGTCAAGTTGTTACTTCCTGCAAATGCACTCCGTTTTTCAATTCATTCATCATCGCATTTGTATAATTTGCAGAAGGTTTTTGTTTTGTTTTGTTTTGTTTTGCGTGTCATAAACCGTATACAAACTTCTTTAAAGTCTGTATTCCTTTTTCATGTCCTTTTTCCCTACCATCTTAAAAAGAGCGCTGGCTATGTGATAACTGGTTTTTGATCATGCATTTGTTTGTTTCAGCAATATCAGAAGAGACAGGAGAGTGAAAGCATCTTTGGGAGTTTAGATGAAAAAGGTTTGCGAATTATTGCAAAGGTTGACACGCAGCTATTTTGGTCTGCGTCATTACCCTGCAGACACTCTCTGGTAGCAGGTGAAGACGGCTTGACAGCCGAGTGTGTATGTGCTTAAATTTGTGCCTGTTAATATATTGTTTGTGGCCTTGTGCTACACTTGCATTATCCCAGGTGTCTGGTTTATACCGTAAGATACAGGCCTACTTTGTTTGGTATTTTAAGCTCACAGGGAGCTTATCTAGGTCTGTTTGTCTTGCGTCATCATCTCTCTGTTTCTGTGTTTATGGTGGAGATTTATGTGGTTGTTTTGTCCCATAAAAATATATATTTGAGGACCTCAAGTCAATCGCCACATAATATTCTGAGACACATCAAGGCTTTGGCTCATTAGTTCAAAAATGAGTGAGGCATGTTTTTTTTGTTTTTTTTTTTCAAATTCTCTTAATATCCATACCCAGTATCCCATATTTTCTTAAGTATTTATATTTTACCCTACCTCCAGTGTTATGAAACATGTGTATATCAAGTGTGCAAAAATAGCTGTGCTCACACCAGCCTCCACATTTATTTTTGACCAGTCATTGTGGTCAAACTTGTCTGACAGTATCATGCCCAGATGGCACATAACACATGTTCATGTTTACTGAGAATACAAAATAATTCCCATTTTCAACATCATTAACAAATAAAAAGAGAAAAAGGGGTGGGGTGAGGGGATGTGAAAGAACTTCCTTTTTCCTGCAAGGTCTCTTGCGCAGATCTAGTTGTGTAATAACTCATTGAAATTGAAAGCTCTGCTGTTCAGAGTCAGCTTCCAACCCCAGGAAGCTGCCACCGAGCTTTGGCTCTGGGAGGCTGAGCTGCTGTCGTTTGCCAGCCGCACATGGTAAAGCCCCGGCCATTGATGATGAGCTGTCTGTCAGCCAAAGGATGGATGGGTGGACACTCTGCTGTGCAGCGTTTGTAAGCCAAAGATATTAGACAACCGCACAGTTTATCCAACTAGACATTTAGCTGAGATGGTGGATGGGAACGTCAGTGAAACAGGAAATTCTCAGTCTGACATAAGCAGAATTTCTATTACTTTTTTTTTTTTAAATGTGACATGAATGGGGTTACTAAGAGGGCAACTTGTCTTTGCAAGGTGTTCTCCAAAAAAAACGTCACGGTGTCCACAGAGATGTGTACTCTGGTCTTCTTTTACCCCAGAAGACCCACTATGAGTAAAAATCATCTGAAGTTTTGTATCTTTGCACCAAACTGGAGAGAAAATCACTCCCGAGATTAGATTATTCATCTGGTGACCCATATTTGGAAATTATACAGCCAGAGAGGCAATGGTATTGAGCAATTTTGCAATTGTTGGAATGAATCAGGAGATGTATTTAAGTATTACTGAGAAGATATAAGAAAAAACATAAGAGTACTGTGTGCTTTTGGCTTCATGGTAATGAGCTGTAAGACATGGCCCCTCAGGAAAAAGCTTAACCCAGATTTGTGGTTTAAAATCGTAGTATTCAAGGCAAATATTACTTTAATGGCCTCACCTCATGCCAGATCTACCTGTTAAGCGCCTTTCATAGTTCTCCTTTCATCTGCACTGTTAAAAGTTGATTTAGATTTTATTGAAGATGAAATGTCAAAGATGTGAACATTTTTTCCAGAGGGCACCAGAAGTGTCTGTGCCAAAAATTAACTCATAAATTGTTTCCTATGATCCACTCAACAGTTATTGGGATGTTTCAGCCAGTGCTGGACTGGCAGACCAACACCGCTACACAGCGAGCCACACTAAACAAACGTCTAAGCAGCAACTGATTTAAATCTTACCTAACCTAATGAATTAAACAGGTACACCCGATAGTGACTGAAGTGTTGGAGTTACTCTAAATTTATTCCAGAAAGATTGCGTTGCCCCCTGAGATGCTGTTGCATTATTTATTAGACCAGTCTGAGTCCCCAACTAAGGCCACTTAAATCCTTTGTTAGTCTTATTACACTTCTCTGTTTTACATTTCAAAAGATGTTTAAAGGAAAGCTGCAAAATCTGTATTATTTTTTTTTATATATATAAATTAGTTTAGATGTTGTAAGGGTGGCAGGGTTCCAGTACTGATTAATACCTTTGGAGTAATCCTGGACATGTTACTGTGAAGGAGCTTCTCTGCACCCCACACAATTCAATTCAATTCAATTCAATTCAATGTTTCATTCACTGCACTCTCCTCTGTTTCTGTTATGCTTTCCAACAATTTGTATAAATTCCATTGTCGGATTATTAAAGTGTCTGTAGTCATGTGAAGTTAATAAAAAGAAGAAAACGGGAGAGTTTGGTAGAGAATTCAGACAAAAAAAAACTTAAACCTCACTTTTATTACCATTAACAACAATGAGACTTATATAAAGTATATTTACTTATATTAAGACTATGTTTTGTTTTACTTTAAAAAGTCTTCAGAACATTTCAAAATTACATAATTTAAAGATTAACTTTGATAAACAGGTGTGCACATTTTTAAAATTTGTATGACTTTTCTTAAAACCATTGAAATAGTTTTGTTGTGTTTTGTTTTTGCAATATTCTTTAACATACTCATTATATATATATATATATATATATATATATATATATATATATATATATATATATATATACACACATATATATACACACACACACACACACACACACACACACTTTCTCTCTCTCAAATGAGACATGATAATAGTACTGGCACAAATTTAGCGGGGAGATCTTGTTGAATGTACTTGCTAAAACGCTGAACTCGTGATATCTGTTGAGTTGCTACTGATGTTACAGTCAGTATTTATCGTTTCAGAGCTCTGATACACAACCCGTGCGTTATGTCCTCAAATCTGCTCCATCTCCTGTCAAGCACACATCACAACAGACACTCAGGTACTTGGCAAACAGGCAACAGCATCCACCTGACATCACCAGCTGAAACCGTACCAGAGTCTTAAGTGTCTCTAAGGTACATGGGTCACACTGTACCTGTCCTGTCCTGTAATCAGAGAAGAGAAGGTGCCAGCCAGTGTATTCACAAAAGCCCTCAGCAGCCCAGATACACATAACATTACAGTAATTCACTGACCCGTAAACAAGTGCCCTTGTTTTCACAGCAGCCCTCATCCATTCACTATCTAGATGAAATGAGCTTCTCTGATTTTGGAGAGGGGGATAAAGGGCGGAGGTGGGGAGGATGTGTGTGTGGGTAGCAGATCAGGTGACCAGTCACATTCCTGTTTTTCCTCAATGACACTATGTAGGTCACACCCTTCTTTGACTAATTAAAAATTCAGGAAGCAAAGACCTGGTTCACTTTCCAGAAGCATGAAAAACATTATGAGGCAAAAAAACACAATCTGAAGTGCGCATAATAGTTACAGTGCAAAAGAAACTTGAACTTTCTCACAGCCTTAGTTTTACTGCACAAGCAATCACCTCTGAAATTAAAAAACAAAACAGCGGGGGTTAAGAGACACAAAAAATATGACTTTTCTTTTTTTTTCTCTTAAAGTCTTCTGGTTTAAAGTTTATTGGAGGCAGACAAAGACATAAATGTTTTGAACTGCAAAAAATATCTCAGAACAAGGAACAGTCTCCAGGAGTAGTCGTTTCGAAAGTAATTTCAGGTGGCAATATTTGAAATGAGGGTGGATGGACATATTTGATCAGTAATTAGTTGGCATCAAAGGTTTATCAGGAGCTGATGAGCCAAACTAAAGCAGCTGCCTTGGTGTAACGGAGCTGAGCTGGGCGTGGCCATGCCCGCTTCCTGACTTGCTCCTTCTGCCCATTTGTAGAAGGAACCGGGGATGGGCGGAGTCAGCTCTCGCCAATATGATGGCATGCAGTCTTGAAAGTTGGGCTTTTAACTAAAATAAAATAAAATAATAAAATTTAAAAAAATCAATCACTAATACTACTGTTTAATAGCCTTAAATTATATATATATATATATATATATATATATATATATATATATATATATATATATATATATATATATATATATATATATATATATATATATTAAAAATTAAAAAAAAAAAAAAAAGACAATTAAAAGTCTTTAATGAAAATTCTACAATTCCATAACTTCTGATGACACTCTGGCACTTTTTTGTAATAGTTGAGTTTTTAAGCCAAAGCTCACTGAACAAATGTTACAGGTTTTGCTGTTAAAGTAGCTTTCATGTATTTTGATTCAACCATCACCCCAACATTTTAGCGTAATGCCCCTTTTGACAGAGAGTTGAGTCCCCAACCCTTTCATTTTGAGCTGCGTTAAACAATTGTGCACCATGCTTTATTTAAGTTGGAACAAAATGGGAAAAACCCAAATTAATGATACAGAGCAAAATAGCTCGGATGATCCCGTAATTCGTTAGAATCTCACTTGTTGGGGCTCAACAGGAAATGGAAACAGATATAATCTTGGGAGAGCAAAAGACTTTTCTTCATTAAAAAATAAAAAAAAACAACACTAAAGACATCTTGGCCAGAAAGCACTTTACACTTTCACAGGTGCAGCCAGAGAAGCAATTGGGACAAGAAAGCACCACAAAGACGCTGCAGAGCGAATGAACTCTGGTTTACATACAACACACGCTGCAGTAAACGAGGAGGATGCACTAAATGAAATATATGATGACATAAAAAAAAAGTCTCTGCCTGCAGATATTCTGATTCTAACAAAAAAGAAAATCCCAGTATGAATAATGTTTGTGGCTGTGACTGTGTGGGATGACTTTCATTGCAGCTCTTGTTGCCTGAACGACACCTGTATTCACAAGCAGGATTCAATCCTCTCTACCTGAGTTCACACCTGCTTCACATCCCGTAGACTCAGTGCAGTCTAACAAAGCTGCACCTGATATTTGACATTCTGTGTTGTTGTTTTTTTTTTTCATCTTTTGCCTTGGCCTTTCCAAATTTATGTTCCCGCTCGGTTGATAGATGGAAGTAATATTTATACCTGGCGAAGCTGCTCATGAGAAACGCTCCCCTCTCCGCTGCGGGGCTGCTGACGGCAGCCTGAATCCTGCCTTACCGGCCACGCAGCTCACGGGGAAACAGATGGGTAATAAGGTCACAGCAGACGTCTCACAAGCACGGACAAATTGCAGACACACCAGCTGTGCTGACTCAGGACCACATAAAACTCAGGGGAACTGAATTAAGATCCTATGTTACAAAATAAAGAAGTGTTTTCTGTATTTAGAGGTTAACACTTATGGAAATGTAAAAAAAAAAAAAGCTTAAAATGAATTTTTGTTGTATTATGGGTTACAAAAGTTACTTTAACGTTGTCCTGGTTCATTTGTACTTCTACTTTATCTGACATGTATTATCTCTGCCTGCTCTCTTCACTGATTTGAAGTGAAATAGTCTTCACAGGAAAATTGCCCAAACCACGTCAACCCAGTGGTGATGAAGAAAAAATGCTGAGACTTTGGGCAAGAAACACTTACTACGCCACAAAAGATGTTTTCTTTCGATCTGATGTTGATTGAAGTTGTTGCATACTAATCCTAAAGCAAGACAACTTTAGGGTGTGTTGTATCTTTAATAGTTTACTTTAAAGAGTGAGACTGTTTGATTCATCATGAATATCTAGGTTTTTTATTGCAGAATTAAACAGTCTGGTACTACGAGTCTCATCAGCAGGGCTGTAATGTTTACTTCATCTGTGTCGTTTTGCCCTTAAACCAAAGATACCCAGCTTACTCCCACATAAATATAAAAAGGGGGGAGTGGTGGCCTAGTGGTTACAGTGCTGGGCTTGGGCGTGGAGGACCCAGGTTCAAGCCCAGGGCTGCCCACAATGGTCACTGGGGGCACCTGAGCAAGGCCCTTAACTCCCAATTGCTCCCCGGGGCGCTGCCCTGCTAGCAGCCCGGCGTGTGCACGATGTCCACACTGACAAGAAAGGGAAGAAAAAAAAAAAGGAAAAAACAAATCAGGAGATTTTTTTTTTATTTTAAAGGCCTGGAGTCCTTTTGTTCCCTCAATAACTTTAAAAGATGAATTCATTCTAAAATCAGTTGGCTATTGCAGGCCCATAGTAACATAATTGATTGATTTGTGATGATTTATCATTATTAGAAAAGGATTAGAAAATTATAATTTTGCTTGCTACTTTTGCATTTTCAGCACAGAATGCTTTATACATAATTTTTTAATTTCTTTCATAAATCTAAAACTGCGTGATCTTGCTCAACATTTCCTTAGTTGCTCTAATTTTCAAAACTTGATTGAGAGTATTAGAAATGTCTGTGGTTTGACTACAGATAAAAAGGGAGACTTTTTTTTATAGATAATAAAAAGATTAGACCTCTTCTTTTAATCTGTTATTGAAAAACAACCAATAAGCTTTGATTGGAATACGTTACAAATCAGCCAACCCAAACTTCAGGGACATGTGCACTTTTTTTTCAGCATTAGTGTCTGTTTTTGTATAAAAAAAGTATAATTGACTCATGTTTGTGCTACAAACATAACTTGCAGTTGTATACACCATAAACTAACCAACAACATACAGTGAGAGGAATAAAATGATTTATTTGTCCCTAAAAATCTAGGAAACAAAATCCAACTTACTCTTACATGAAGTTCTTCTCCCAAGATACATTTGTTGTTTTCTTCGTTTATCCACACTTTGTCATATTTACATTATGTTCATAGTTTTGGAGATCTTTGATGCAAACTATTAAACTAGACAAACATTTGTTTTGTTATTTAAAGGCAGGGTAAGTGATTTATGGATGATCAGTTAATATTTGAAAGAAAACATCAAGAAAACATTCAGAGCTGGCTCCTCCTCCCTCCCCTCCTCCCCTCCTCCCCGATTAATGTAGCAAAGTTTGTTACGGTTCGGGGGGGCAGGCTGCCACTATTCTGGTAGTTTCCAGTTTATACAGCCGAGGCTGCGTATGTAGACTTGTTTTTTTGGGTTTTTTTTTTACATGGTGTACTAGTGGGTGGTGAAGAAATACTCGCTGAATGTGACAAAAAGCATTCTAGATTAGACGCTGCGTAAAATCACTTATGCCATATGCAATGCTTTTATTGTAAGAAAATTGTTTAGGTCTGTGAGTTCAATCACACTACAGCAAAGTCCTTATTTTAAACACTGTTTATTTTACAATAAATATCACTACAGCATGTAAGATAGTTCATTAAATTATTACATATTTTCAAACAAACAGGCACATTAACACCGTTATTGTGGCTTATTTGCCCATGGTTTTAAAAATCTTATCGTTTTCCTCATAGTAGCACTGCAATGATTACAACACTGTGCACAGCTGGAGAGTTGAAACTACACACATCTTTAAATCAATCAGCCTTTAAACAGTTTGCTACCATACAAGTTTGGCGAATAAAAATCTGTGTTCAGTGCATATTGTGTATGGCCTCAGAGAAGATACATTCATCATCACCATGTTGTCTTCAGCATCAGTCTTCGTTGTCTGAGCTGTCTGCTGGGTCTGTGTTGTGAGTCAACATGTAGTTGTCCATGTCGATGGAGGGGCAGTTGTGGATTGAGTACCGCAGACGCTCTGCAAGGATGGCCTGGCTCGTGTATGGAGGCAGGCGGAGCAAGAAGAAGCAGGTCTGAGCAGTAGGGAGACCATTGACGGGCTAAAGAGTGAGTAATAAAGAAAAAAAAACAACACTTATTGTTATTTAGCAAAGAGAAGCTCTCAGATTTATACAACTTGTTTTATTTCCATATTCGGATGACCTCACCCTGTCCACCTTAATGATTTGAAACTTCTGTGTGATATCAGCTGGGTTGGAAGGCAGTCTGGACCTGCCAGAAACAAAACGTAGGAAGAGCACTCGCTCTTCATTGGTGAACTCCTCCAAGCTTTCCCAAAACCAGCAAACAAGCTGGTGGCTCTCGGTGATGTCACGGTAGCGCACCAGCCTCTTCAGCATCTCTACAGAGACCTCCGGCAGGCCACAGACCAGCTGTTCCAGCTGCTGCGCTGTCAGCAGGGAGAGGAGGGGCACAGGGATGATGGTGGACATGCCCTCTCTGACTGCAGCCACCTGGACAGAACAGAACATACTCAGCTTTGATCCTTCTGAGGACAAAAGAACAATCAGGCTGTGGAGAGAGCACTAATGCAAACTGGTGGGCAGTACAGAAGAGAGGAATTAAAAAAAATCCTTCTGGTCTGACTAGTTTTCTGTTCTATATCTGACAAAAATATCTCCTCAGAATGATGCTACTGTCATGTGCTTAAATAGTTTAATCTTGTACAATTTAAACATCAAATATAACTGTGTTTTAATTCAGTTCAAATGCTTTCCTATTATCAAAACTAGTGTGTTTAACGTTTAAAACACAGAACTGGTTACAACCAGTAATTACTACTAGTAGTATACCAAACCAATCTGGTACCTTCTGTCCCTGGGTTGTTGCTGTCAGTTTAAGAGCCTCTCTCTGAGATTTAAGTCAGTAAATGTGAGTTTATGTAATAAAAAAAGAGATCTATTCTCTGAATTTTTGCAGCCTCACACAGAGCACACTTCACTGCATTTGCACAAGAGTGTCAACATCTGAACAAAAGTTTTTATCCATGCAGATTCCTTTCCGGTAAGCCACGCCTACTGCAAAGTAATTTGACACAAGAGCCAGATGTTAGTGGATGCCACTGTCCTGATCTGATGTTAGTAATGATCTGAGAGTATCGTGAATATCTGAATATCGTGGGTAGAAATTGTTCGGTAGCTTAACAAGAAAAAAAACAGCAGAAGTTTTAAAACTAGGATGACTGATAAAATGCAAACAACTCTGCAGAGTCTGAAAACGATCTGTTTACACTGTACAAAGAAGCTCAGTAGAATTTAGTTTTTCTCCAAGAAAAGTTTAAAACAAATTGAAGTTACTTTTAATAAACAGGGCTCACCATCGTTTTTTTTTTTTAACCTTACTTTTTTTACAGTGGTACATGAAATCTTTTCTTGTAAAAACATTTAGAATAATTTTGTTTCTGCTACTAAAAAAAGAAAAATGTTGATTTTTGGTGCCACCTAAGCGGATGAGAACAACAGTGGTGGGTGGTATAGAACTGCATAGGTTCATCCAGACTGTTGCTAAATACACCCAAATCAGTGTACACGCCCTCGAACCTGTAAATCCATCTCATGCAGTCTGTAGTCCAGAGCTCTCTCCACGTATTCAGTCCGGTTGGCAAATGTTAAGGAGATGTTTTGACCCCCAGGAACCACAGGTACCAGCCTTCCATCTGCACTGTGGGCCAAGAATGAATCCAGTGGGATCATCTGCAGTGGCAGGTGTGGTACCGAGAATTAAAAGAAAAGGATGTTGAGGATTGGAAAAAAAAAAAGAAAAGTTGGTCAGATGAATTCATCTTGGAAAAATACAAGAACTCAGTTCTGACAGGACCTTACCACATGGAAATTATCTTCAGTTATTTCACTGTTTTCTAAGTGAAGGATGCCTTGAAGGGTGCGGTAGGTAAGCAGGTCTACCTCCTCCAGGTCACTCCCTCCCAAAGGCATTGAACAAAGCTGTTTCCAGACCCAAGGAGCCAGATGCATGTCAAGGGGCTTCTTGGTGCGGATGGCAACTGCCATGAGGATACCCAAGAAACGAAACTGGACCATGTGATCCTCTGAGTGCGCCGCTGGATTGAGCAAGAACCTAAAAAGTTTGGAACCATTGGAAAAAGTAAAGTTTTTTTGTTTTTTTTTTAAATGACATAATAATACTCTACACTATCAAAATAAAGAGTGAAAAACACACCTGTCTGTGTTGCTGCCCACATCTGCAAAGCTGTTGGGGGTATGAATCAGAAGATCTACCACACCAGACTGCAGCTCCTGGTGCAACATATTATTAGTCATTTTACATAAAGTGTATTGATGTCAGTGTTAATTCATTATCTGTGATGTTGTTTGACGCGTGTAGCTTCCATCCTACCTGGCACATCTCAGTGATGGTATCATCAAAGACCCCACCAGCGTCGTCCGCTCCCTCCCCCACCAACTTGACCTTCCAGGCTCGTGATGGCAGCCGCAGCTCCAGTGGATTCAGGTTCACCACTTGCTTTGCAATCTGCACATAGATGGGTTTGCTCGAACGCCCTCTGGAGGAAAATGGGAGTGAACGTATGCATTTTGAAGGACACAGATAATGGTCGCAGATATAAAACTGTAAGACAGCGGGATTCAAAATACAGTTTAAAAATAAACAAATGTGTCAAATTGGCACAAGAAAGTCCTGACATTGTAGAAAATGCCTGTTTGTTTTTGTTTTGTCCCCCCGCCCCCAGGAGTTGACCCCTGAAGACATCTATTTCCTGTAAACGGACAAACATGGTCATTCCTACCTAGTGGAAATCCGTTTTACGGTGATCTGTGGCCCATATGTTTTCCCCTGGGTCATTGTCCTGCCAATCGAGCGCACAAGAGGCTGAGTGTTGACTTTGGGGGATAGAAGACCTCTAAGTTCCCCACGGATGATGGCTGTTGTTCCTAAACTGTAGCGTGAAGTGGACATCTGGAAACAGGGAAAACAAGAGGAGTAAAATAGGAAACTGGAATGGAGCATTAGATTAAAAAACTGAACAAGCAGCAGATGGAAACACTTATTTGTATTAAAATATTTAGATCTGACTAAAGGTACCGGATTCTTTGTGTCCAGATTGAGAAGCCTCCAGGATTTGTACATGAGATCAGAAAAGTGGTAGAGCACCCTGAGGCGCATGCTGAGGACATCAGGACTGCAGTCTTTCAGAGTGTTGTACTGGGGAGGAACTGACTGGGGAAGACCTAACTGGAAGGGCCCGGAGCCACCTGCCAGTGACATATGAAGTCGCAGGTGAGTTCCCTTCATAGATCACACAGCACTGGTACTGTAAGACCAAGTGTGTACCTGAGTTTTTCATCGAGGTAGAGGGGGTTGTCCAGGCTGAACTGTGGCAGCGGCCAGCAGAGATCTGTCGGATATTTTTACCCTGGAGGCCTGTTATGAGCGCTGGCTCCTTCACTACATTAGAGTGCCCAAGGCCAAGCTGGAAGAGAGAAATAAAATACAACAACGCTGTCTTAAGAGTGGCAGTGGTGTGTAATGCAACAAAATGTCATATTTCCTCAGTGTTTTATGTTGTAGTTGAGCATGCTGGTTACCTGTCCCTCACTGTTGCAGCCCCAGGCGTAGACATCTCCAGTAGAGGACAGAGCGAGCACGTGCTCACAGCCCACAGCTATGTCCTCGATGAATAACCCTTCCAGTGATGGCACCAGCTGGGGACAGGACTTATTCTTCAGCATGTGGTCCGGCAGGCCAATCAGGCGCTCTGAAGGATGGTAGCACAATATCAAAAGAATGGTTAAAAAAGATGATATTGTGTAAAGTACCATGTGGTACTATTAAAGGTAGGGTAAGCCATTTTATACAGTTTCTAACCATGAACACCTCTTGTCACATCCAGTACACCCTGCCCACCCACTCAGTACACTATGAAAAATCCTCCTGGTCTTCCAGCAGAGCGCCGGTTCTGCAAGCTCCACACAAGCAGAGGGAGGGACCCCGGTAGCCAAACTACAACAAATATTACTTCAGCCCATCTCCGACAGGCACAGGGAGGGTTGTGCTCGTACAGGAGCTCTCGTTCCCGTGTTTTCTCGGGGAGTACTGGAGGGAGGGGCTAGCATTTAAAATAAAAAAATAAATATAGCTAAATACAGAAAAGCATGGAAATACAATTAGTACAAATTATCTTCTTCATTTTGATGTGTAAAAAAATGTAATTTAGTTATCGCCACTTGTTTCGGTTGTGCTAATTTACAATCAAATAATCAGTGTATCTTAACACCTCATTTATGAACTTACAGTAACATGCAAGTTACAGCTGTAAACATTCAAAAGCTAAACCCAGACAGTATATCAAAATATTCTATCCTCTTTCCACAACTAAGATTCACACTCATAATGAAATGTACCTTGACCAAACGTGTAAACATGTCCATCACAGGTCAGGGCCACCGAGAACTGAGTACCACAGCAGACTCTCTTAACTCCCCTGTTGCAAAGCTGCTCCACTTTCTATACACAAACAAACAAAGACTTTTTCCCCATCTCCAGTAAAACAAAAATCAGTTCTAGTAAAGTACTGGGTATTAATGAACTTGTCTTCATTGCATCCTAAAGGAAGCAACCAGATACAGAGTAACATTAGAACACTAAATAATTGTATTTTACTTTGGGGGTTTTCCTGAATGCAAATCTTCATCAGTATTAACATACCTGAGGGTAGTATTTTGCTGTCGAGGAGCCTGTTCCCAATTTGCCATAATCACCATCGCCAAATGCCCAGACAACCATACCATCCAGAGATACCACCATAGTGTGGTTGAGACCACATGACACCTAAGAAATGTTAAGGATTATTTTTTTTAAATTTCTTCTTTTGGACATCTGAATTTAAAACAAAAGACTGTCCTTCTCTTACTTGACCAACATGATATCCCTCCAGTGCAGCCACCCTTTCAGGTAGCATCTTGTTGGATGTCGACCTTAGACCCAGACGCCCAGATTCACCGCTGCCAAAGGTGAACAACTTCCCATCTGCTGTAACCACAGCGGAGTGCCGGAAGCCACAAGCAAGCTGGGGAGATGACGCAATACGTTTTGAAAACCATGTTGAATTAAAGTGTCGATGTCTAACAAGAAATAAACTTGATGGGAGTTTATTTCTTGTTAGACATAGACCAAAAAAACAAACAAACAAACAAAAAAAAAATTCAACCAGAAAACAATGATCACATTAATGCAACATCGTTTCCAAACCAAACCTACAGCCACAAGGATAAGTAACACCGAGGCAATTATGAGTATTTGAAGCTTTATTTGCTAACCGCTATAAGCACTTATAAACATACCACATGTATAAATAGATTCACTGCTGGAAACTAAAGCATGAGTCATCGCGGTAATAACATAGCACATGGAAAACTAAAATCTTTAGACTAAAAGGTTCACAGCAGTAATTCATATTAATAAAGACTTGCTTACAATAACAAGACAAAAGCTTTACACATTTGTGAAAGGAAGTGAATGATCACAAATGTGACTGGAAAAAAAAACTATAAGAAAAATCTCCTGCAGCTTTGGGACTTGCAACATAAAAAGACAACTGTGTCATTACTGTGGACCAAATAGAGCTCCTTCAGTAAGATTAACAGACTGATGACGCTGCAATACATGTTCTTAACGCTTTCAGCAATGCATTATGTAAAAACCAAAGGTTGCTTCTGTAAGCCCGGTTCAAGAGCGATTATAGTGTGAGACAAAACAAATCCTTGAAGTTCAGAGCAGTCATGTGACCTCTACCTGAATGACTTCTTCCCCTTGTAAGGCCTCTATCTGTTTGGGTCTCCTCTGTCTTTCACTGTTGCCATGGCCAAGTTTTCCAAAGTCTCCATCTCCCCAACTGAATACCTCTCCAGTTTCAGTCAGGGCCATTGAATGTCCATCTGAACCGCAGGATGTTGCCAGCTGTGTCACGACATACCCTGTCATGAGATGTAGAAGGCTGTTAATCTCAATTCTCAAGGATATGGTGAAAATCAAACTTAAGTACACTATGTAGATGCTGCAAAAATAAAGTGTGGCAATGAAATAAAAACAAATATTCCTTCTTTATGATGAGCAGAGAAACTCAAGTGATAAGGACTAAGTTGATGTGGTATATGATATACTTTTCTGAGTCATTAAAGCCTGAATTTATACTGTACCTTGAAATGCTGAGATGATAGTTGGGACATAGAGATCGTCAGAATTTCCCTGACCCAGTCTGCCATACTGTCCTTCCCCTATAGCCAGAACAGTCCCATTGGACTGGAGCAGAAAAGTACAATTCTGACCGCACACAACCTGAAATGGACAAAAACATTTAAAAACAGCGGCAACCACAAACAAAACATTTGTCCTGAATGAAAAAGTGGTGACCTGCTGTGTCTGTAACAGAGAAGGTGCCAGTGTAGGCATCATGAGGTTTGTTTCCATTCCTGCCAACTGTCCGTAGCGTCCATTCCCCCACAGATACACTTCACTCTTGCCTCCTTGTTGCCAGTCCTAAGTTCAGTTGACATTAAAGTCTATTTAATGTTCAAAAATGACTGCTTCTGGGTGGGGGTGGGGGGTATATTTTGCTTAGAAAATTATGTTAAATAAGTAAAAAAGGCCAAGTTACTACCTCAGGTCTGCTGGTGGCCCATGACATCAGCTGTTCATCCATCCTGAAGCTCCACTTACTGTTGTCCTGGAAGACAAGTTTCAGCTTGATAACACTGGAGAAACTCCTGCATCCTTCAATCGGTTTAGATTCCTGCAGTTTAATCTAATTCACTCACCAGTGCCTTTAAGATGTTAGAATCGTGCATCTCCTGAAACTCAGACTCTATGAAGGATTCGGGGAAAGCAGTACCGCTGGCAATAGCCTCAGCACTGCGGATAGTGGTGGCATAGGTGAGCAGCCAACTCCACTCCGACAGGCAGGAATGAGCATTAGGACAGGTGTGGTGTGGTGGCCGTGGGTAAGAGCACAGATGTTTTTCTAAGGACAAACCAACAGCTAAAGAGGCCAGACTCTGCAGGAAGGTACTGTGAACAAGCTGGTCGCCGGCTGCAACATGGCTCTGCATGGACACAACACATTTAAAAATATCTCTTAGCCGACGCCTGGAAAGGAATTTTAAAACATAGTTTCGGTACTGACACGCTCATAGCTGTGCTGCTCCTGCAACAACAAGGGCAGCCTCTCCAGTAAGACAGCCAAACAGGGTGCCCGATTTAGTCCCACGATGTTCTGGCTTCTAAGCACCATACGACAGGAAGCCAACACGTGGTTTTGACTGATCCAGTCAGGGGTGCAGCAGATCATCAAAACATCCTGGAGAATGACAAAAGGCTAATTTACCAAAGCAGCACTGGGAAAATTCGACACACGATAGAAAAGAATTATCATAAAAATGAATACTACTTGCCTGAAAAAATAAATAAATAAATAAAAATATAAAATGACTTAAATTACCTTTGACCTCCCAAAACAGGCAGCTACACCTAAGTTTGGTATCCAGGTAGTGCTGACAACTGACCCCACTCCTGTAACAGTCTGCAGCAATGAACCATCCTATGAAAAGCAGAAAGGAAAAGAAAAGCAACATTTGTGTTACAGTTGCAATGTAATTCTTTAAATTAAGACCAAGTGAGCTTTGCTGTCATGTGAGCTCAGGACATGGCAGCAGCAGGAAATTGTTTTGTCTTCACCTGTAGGGACCAGATGTTGAGCAGTCCACCTATACCTCCAGAAACCAGTGCCAGGCCACTGGAGCAAAATGAAAGGGACTTCACCGCTGTAATGTGGCCATGAAGTACAAATACACACTTTGCACTATCCTGTTGTAAAATGGAAAGGAAGAAAATAGATTCATGCGTTTTTAATAATCAATAATAATCATGATTTCCTAGCACAGACAGAATGTTTGTGATTATGGCTAAGAACTAAATAAGGCAAAATTTGAAGATTTTTGTGCAAAGAAGAGCTAAACTAACCTCGACCTGAGTCCTTTCTCCCTGGCTTTGGGAGCTGTTCAGCATGTTTGGTAAAGATACAATAGTGCCCCCCTGTGGTAGAGTCCAGACATGCACTGAGCCGTTCTGACAACCTCTGCAGGAAAATAGAGTAAAATAAGAATTTATGACAAACGTGTGAAAATAAAAGCAATAAGATTCTTTTGGAGAGTTTATCATTTTAAAATACTATATTTGGCTAAAAAATGTTTTTAAATATTATTTTTTTTTTAAATATATATTAAACATCCTGGCTACTCAGAGAAAGGATAAAACTTTGTTAAACTCACGCAGCCATCATGAGCCTGGGATCAGGCGCTCTTCCAGCGAGTGGGCACCATTCTGCCACATTTACAGTGCTGGTGTGGAAGAGAGAGTGCAGAGTCACCCAGGTGCCTCCAGAGCATCCCAAGATCTTCACCACCTCTGACCTCCCCAAACACAGCAGCAAGTGTCCGGTTGGGTCCCACTTCAGGGAACTCACACTGTCCTATTGAGTGAAAGAAGGGACAGTAGAGTAGTTGGCATATAAAGAGGAAAACTGTAGCATGGAGGTGTAAAGATTAAAAGAAACAAAGGATGATTTTTCTTCTGAGCACTTCAGAAAAAATTTCCCTTTTTTTATATTGTGTTTTGCTATTAGTATAGTAGTAGAGTTATTAATACCCGTTCACATAACACCTCTTACTGAGCCACGGGCAACAAAATGAATGGGGCATAATTGAGCAGGTGAACTCGAGTCTTTATAAAATCTCAGTTCAGAACGTATATCAGTGTGAAAACCCAGCCTTGAGGTCAGGAGACTTGTCTGCACATAGCAAGAACATTAACATTCCCTTTTTAATAACATTTGATCAGAGATTATTCATTAAGTAATGGCAAATAAAGGTTAGTCATGTATTTGTTCATCTCCCACATAACGAAACAAAATCCCAGACTGTGACGAAGAACAGAATTAGATAAGGACACAAAATAAAAGAGTATTTAAGGTGCCCAAAGGACAAGTGGCTCCATAAAAGTAAAATGTTAGACAACAAGAACCACATACAGGTGCATTAGATCAAAATCTTCAGCCAGACTGAGCGAGGAAAGTCAAAGGACCTTGGACTGACAGGTAACCGATAAGTTAATAGTTACTACAAATTAAATCCACAACTAACTTGTGAACACAGGGAAACACTGCTCAGGAAATGTGTGATGAAATAAGACATGAAACCAGAGATTATCCGTCACCTTCTTCTTCCAGTCACACATGGTGCTGGCAGCACTTTACTGCAGTGTTGTTGTTTTTAACAATGACTAGAAGGGGAGGCAGTGTAAAAGTCAAAACAGATGCAGAAAATTGCAAAGCAATTCTGAGGGGAAAAAAAGATCCAGAGGGCTCAAGATGTCACGCTGGGTTAAAGGTTTACATTCCAATAAAACAATGACCTGAATTATACTAGTAAATCCAACACAAGAGGTTTTAAGAACCCTCGGTAAAGGCCCTGAAGTGGCCCAGCAAGGATCTGAACCTGAACCCAGTAATGCGGCTCTTCAGAGACAATTTTACGCCAAGAATAATATAAGCAAAGTCTGCTAAGCCTTTAGAATCCTTCTCAAGAAGATTTGAGGCTGTCTTTCTTAAAAAAGGACTTTACCAAAGTAAAAAATGACAGATGAGAATAGTCATATCTGTCCATACAGCTCAACTGTTTGCCTTTTTTCAAATTCCTTTTTGATATACTGCTGTTACACTGAGTGTCAAGTGCATGACTAACCTGGAAGAGAGGCAGCACTACAGGTGGTGTGTTCTCGTAAGTCTCAGTTGTGGCCAAGAGGATCTTCCCACTGGGGTAGCCCACTGCAAAAGGCTTGTCCTCTGTGTGCCAGGCTACGTACTGGGGGGCTAGGTAAGATCAGAGGTGATAGAAAGAAAACAGTGTATAGTATATTACACCTTTAAAATGATGTTTGCCTCTTGAATTAAACTACAAGCAGAAAATGAACCTTATCTGATAACATATACGTCCAATACAAAGGATATAAAAGGTTTGCTTGTGAACAGAGTTCTCTTCACCTTCTTCCCTGTAGCAGTGGGTTAGTTCAGTGCTTTTCACAAGCAGGTCTAACTCCTGCATCGTGACCTGCAGCCAGCAGAGAGAGCCATCTAGCCGTCCCACCAACAAGTTCTCAGTGGGTCTGCTCTTGGAGACGGCTGAGTGGTCCAGTACCCACAAGCTGAAGGTCTGCGCCCAGCAAATGGCTGTGACCCGAGAACTCTGAGCCTCCACATGACAGAGAGACCCTGAAATCAGACAGAAAGAACTGGTGGTGCAGCAACTGCTATCCACATCAGCAGGGATCTCGCACATTAAGCTCAAATAAACAATCTGACACTTGTCACTTTAATTTCTGAAAGTTTGACTGTTTAACCCTTTAAAAAGGTCAAATTTAGGAATCCAGGAAAAAAGAAAAGAAAAAAAAGGAAGAACAAATCCCTATTAAATATATAATATATATATATTAAATCTTTATTTTACAGCCAGGATTCTTTATCCCTTATCAAATAATAAAAGCCACAGCAATCTCACACAATGTACCTTTAAGTTTATTAAACATATTTTAAATGGATCTAGTAGATTTTGTTGTTAGCAATAAAACGTTATGTGTTATATTTGTTTGTTATGAAAAACTACCATTTAACAGGAAACGCATCTCAACCTGCATTAAAAACAGTAAGTTATTAATACACTGACCTCTAATGTTCATTATGTTGACGTGTTTGTTCTCAGGGGCAGCCAAAAAGTTTCCTCCAGTACTCCAGTAAACTGGAGACATGTGCTGACATCTGGCAGCTTTCTCATTGCTTGATCTCTCTGTTTTGCTACTTTCCAACAAAAGAAAATCAGTTTACAACTACTGTATATTCATATATAAATGGTACGATTATCGCAACGCCTGCAGACCACTCTCTGAAACTTTTACCTTACTTGTTTAAAATGAACAAACAACAATTACATCATTACTTGTCATAAAATCAAGATGAACATCTCGTATAGATCCTTAAATAAAGAAAAACACAGGAAGTAAGCACCTGATGATGCAAGAGAAAGTGGTCTGTAACTCCACAATGCTCTGGCTGATGCTCCACAGTTGCACCACCTTGTCCTGAGAACATGTAGCCAGCAAACTCTGCTCACAGCTCCAGAAGCAGCTGGCCACCTACAAAGAACAGGTGTGAAATTGCAAATACTTTTTCTATAATCGTCCCCCCAAAAAAGCACGACAAAGCTAGAAACTACCTTGTTGTAATGTCCTTCCAGTCTCTTGAGAGGACATTTGCGCAAGTCACCAGCCAGGTCATTGTACGTTTGGGGTCGATTAGGACTGTCCCTCCCCGCAGCTGCTAAGGCCTGCACCAGCTGTTGTGCTGCCCATTGCCGGTGTTTACTGGTCAGCCTCGCAGACAGAACACATGCTGCCAACGCGTTAGCCAGCTCCAGAGGACCCACTCTGGTACTCAGGTGCGGTAAAGGCGAAGGAGGCAAAGCAGAAGACACCCTCTGGTTTCCGACATCTAAGCCAAAGATTGACATGGGCAAACGGGAGCTACCATGACTGAAACACGAAGAAATTACTACGTGTAATGAAATAAGCGGAACTTTTTTTCTGGCTCACCATTACCTTCATGTTCAGCTTTATCTGGACCGTAACAGTGAATGCTCTTCTCAGTGAGCAGAGACACCAGACTCTGCGTAACCAGAAAGGTTGGGGGTGTTGGTTCATTGTGGTCTCTCAGCTGCTGGACCCCCTGGGTTGCAATTGTTAGAGGAGGTCTCTGCTGTGGCTCGGTGATGGCTCCAATGTTCACCCCAGTAGCTGCTGCCATTAAGTCCTAAAGGGAGTGATATTAAACGGAGAGATTTTACTCATTCCCCCCCCCCCATCTGTTTTCTGCCTGCTCTGGGACTAGAGAAGGGTATGATAGAAGAAAAATAAAGAAATAAAATCCCTCCAATAAAGCTAGATCATTTCTATATTTGTAGTCATGTAGTTGTACCTAAACATTCATGAGCCCTCTGAAATATTTCAGATTTCTGCATGAAGATGACCTTAAACACCATCAGATTTTCAGTTTTTAGTAGATAAAGTGAAGGTTTTTTTAACGTATAAAGAAACCATGCTGATTTTGACATTTAGTATTTATTATATCCAACTATCCAATAATACTGCTGCATAAGGAAGTCACACCAGATTAAGGATAGGAATTGTTAAGAATTTTGCGATTTCGGTTCCATTTTCAATATCGTTTATTGATTCGGTTCTTTATCGGTTCTCTTATCGATTCTTATCCAGTTATAATACAAATGGCTTTGGTTGCACTAACTCTTTAATTTCAAGTATGTACCAAAATTTTACACTCAACTTCAAACGTCAGGCACTCTTACATTTTATACAGCTCCATCTGTACTGCTCTTTTTCTGCAGTTAAAAATGGGCAATCAGCCAGATTTGTATGATTTTCCCCCCAATATTATCAGATGTACTCTGAAGTATACTTTTGTTCCTCCCATAGTTAAACTATAAAAGAGCTACAACTAATAGCATTGAAGATCTTCAACAAGAAGATGAGCATAAAAATACAGTAATGTAAATTGTAGATCATATTGCTCAGCTCCAACAAATAAGTGAATTATCTGTAATATAAAGAAGCAAACTTACTTGAGTGCATATCTCCACTAGCTGTTTGTAAGCAGTAGGGCTGTGGGACACCACACTGCCAATGGCTGAGGTTAGGAAGCTGAGGCAGGTGACGTTGTTACGTTCCGATGGGAATCCCTTCACACCTGACTGAGTGTCCACAGAGTTGTGAGCTCTGCCCCCTACCGCTAAGGTCATCAGACGCACCAGGACACGGATATCTGCCAGACCCAGGGACTCTAGTCCATTAGACTGGCTGCACACTGATGCACTGGAGAGGAGGATAAATAAGAGCAGCTGAAACCTCCTCTTGGAAAAAAAAAAAAAAAACAAAGAAAGAAAGATGATATTATTCTAGAAATAATTACCTTGAAGCAGCCTGAGACAGTGCTCTCATCACCATGCTGTAAGCCAGCAGAATCTGTGCAGTGGATGTGACTCTTCGTAACGCCTTTAGTCTATCATGCGGGTCCCTTAGAGACACTGCCTGCTGCCCAAGGCTTAGAGAAGTCTTATGCTCAGCAAGAGCATTGCCTGGGTAATAATACACGTATCAAAAGATATTTTAAAATAGTAAAATATAGATATTGCTTGCAGAGGTTGAAAAACAAGAACCACTAAGAAGACTGAGTAGTGTGAAAATAACAATACCTTTAACAGCTGCCCTTGTGGAAGAGGCTGGGCTGTGAGCCAGAGCTCCAAGTGGATCCGGTTCAGTGAAGACGATGGGATCTGGTACCAGCTTCTTTTCATTCAGCCCCAAAGGTCTCAGCAGGATCCCAAAATCCTCTTGTCCTGTTAATTTGTCTGTGTCATATTCATCTTGAGGACCCATTTCCCAATCATCTGAACAAACAGAAGCACAAGAGTGATTACAAAGACTGAACCCTTTTGTTGACTGCTCTTCGGAGGGAGTATGACCTTCCTTACCATCTGAAGTGCTGTCCACATGGCCAATCAAATCAGATGTCAGACCCTTAATCCTGCAGCAAATTGAGGACACAGCAATGATAAATGACTTATTTTCATAAACCGTGAGCACTAGAGACGTTCTATTCACCAGCTTTTCTGCTGGTAATTATGTGTGACATTTCCAATATATTGTATATCTGCTGTACCTTTCATATTTGGAATTTGAATCGCTTGTGTTAGCAGCCAGATACTTTTCTCTGCAGGAGCTGCACAGAAGGTAGAAGGGGAAGTTGGAGCCACACTCCCCCTTGAACCAGACATCCACATAAGCACCGGTGCTGTCATAACCCTTGCGAGCAGCACTTTGCCCACAACCTGGGTGCCGCCGCTTTATGTGATTGTTAAATTGTAGCGTGAAGGTGTTGCAGAGCTCACATTTCACCATCTGGCTGTGTTCTTCTGCAGCCTTAAATAAAGATAGTAGAGCATGGTAATATCTCTAATGCAGCCACAAAAACACAACAGTATAACAAAGAACAAAATGTGATCAAAACAACAATCTATAGAAAATAACTCCAAAAGCAGAATCTGGATTATTATATGGTCCTCTAAATTTCATATTTGACAGTAAACCGAATCAAATATTGCATGATTCATGTTTAGAGATAGTTATATGTGGATGTCACCTCCACTATCTGAAGGGTGTCTGTCTCCAAACTGAAAAAAGATGGGGTAAGTAGGTCTTCATAGGTTTCTTCGTGGTACGGGTCGTCCATGTAGCCCAACTCTGACTCCTCCTCTGCAGAGAAGGGATGGAACTCCATCTGCTCTGGCCAGTCACCAACTGCCGTGTGCTGCTGGTACAGCTGTGGGAGGGGGTTGGGTGATGGCAAGTCTGAAAATATGATGTTTGTTTCAAATTAAACTGGAAAACCCATTTGAAGTATGCATTTCATTCCTTTGTCTGAATCGTGACTCTGACCCGGTCTTCGGAAGGAGGTCCTTTGAGTGGGCCCTGAGCGTCGGCGCCGTGCTGGAGGAGGTCTGTTCCTTGTCAGGTGAACATCCAGGAAGTTCTCCCTCTCTATCCAGTCAAGTCCCAGCAACAGGCTGTAAAAATAACACAATATGGTCCATCAGTGTACTTATTTCATTTATGATAACGAAGAGTCAAAACCAACTGCAAGCTACCAACAGCTCCTTGGGTTCCCCACCTTTCATTGGTTTGGGTGGTGGGGCGTTCAGGACACTGCACTGTTTCTGGCCCATCTGGGGATGGCGTGTCAGGGGCAGCCTCTGGTCTTTGTGACTCCGCTGCCTGCTGGTCTTCAGTAAGAGGGTGTTCTAGCATCCAGCTGGCTAACACTTCAATGGTTTGAGAGTCCAAGTCACCTGCTACATCTGGGAAGGACCACAGGGAAGTTGAACTGTCAGAGTTCGAAACAAAAGATATATCATGCAGGTTACATTCGTATTCATGCCAGTCATTACCACCAGAGGACCATGCAACAGTGTTTGGTCTGAGGTCAGACTAAAACATCTGTCTTGAGAAATATGGTGTGTGTGAACAATGTGAGCATAAAACCGGTGATATAGTGTGAAAAAGAACAGAAAATTGCCTAAAAAAAGATATAGCCAAAAACATGATGATGTGTGTTTATGCAAAGTGTAAATGTAAAATTATACAGAATAAAAAATATATTTACACTTGCTTACATGCGCATAATACATTTTTCTCATGCTTTGTTCAGTTTCACGATGCTGTACAAATAATTAGTGTAAGCTTCTGGGATTCAAACAGAAAAGAAACATTTTTATAGATGAGCTGGTGCAGGAATCTGTAAAGGGGTATACAACCTATTCCACTGATCTAAGAAAGCTGCTGATGTACACATTGAGGCCGAAAAACCACATGTTCAAAACAATACCTTAAGTACTGAACTTAATGTCCACCGTACAGAAATCAGAGTCACTCTTTCGACAGAGAAAGCCCTCCTCCCCACACCCACACGTATACATACATACCATTTATTTAAAATCCTACTTATATGTAGCAGCACACAGTGAAGGGAAATGTTTAAAAACATAGCAAAAATGAAGCATGAAACAAAAGTATTACTTTGGATACACTTCACAAAGCAGTACCTGCTGCCTCCATGGCCCAGTAGATATGTCTTATAGAGAATCCCATTTCTAGCAAGCGACTGGTGACAAACATTTGTGTCCGTTCTGATGGTTGAGGAGAAGAGGATAAAAACAGAAAACAAATACAAGCGCATGGCTCCAATTTTACACACCATTAAGGAAATTAGGACCATTTTTATTTATTTCCCCATGTAATTTAAGCTTCATCTGCAAAAAAAAAAAAAAAAAGAAATGACCACACCTACAAGTCATCTGACCTCCTGCTGTTCCTATTCTATCTTGATATATGAAAGAGATTTTTTTAAAATAAATCTTATGCACTTTGTGAAATTCTTTAAAATAACAATATAATTGACAATGAAAATGCCATTCAAGCATGTGAGTGTATGCATGCATTTATATCCGTTCATTAGCAGAGCAAAACACATGCTGTTTTTGAGCGGCAGATTTGCTGCGAACAGCGGCTTAACATTTAAGACCATGCAGAAGACAGACAGTTCCCAGTAAATCACTCCTTCTACATTTTGTTCTTTAGCATAAAGCAGAACATAGATAATTTTAATTTAAATTAAAGATTGGAGCCAGAACAGGGTAAAGGCTTTTAAAATCTGAGGTCACCCGAACGACATTACTGTCAAAACTATTCTCTTCAGCACAACATGATATCCAGTAACTTTAAATTATGGTATCTACAGAAGAGTATAAAGATATACGTTTCAAGATGTGAGATTTTTTTTTTAAATATATATCTGTACATCTATGTTTTACTGCTTGCTCTGATATCATCAGACCCATTACTATCTGCTTGCTCTTACCCAGGCTGCTTCTGGCCTGTGTGCTGCAGGGACCAGGTTCCATGAAGCTGGTCTGCTGCTCTGTGAAGGCATCACAAGAAGCAGAGCTGGCCAGGCTGAAGCAAGGGTGCAGCACGGGGGGTGCACTAACCAGGCCCGTAAGCGTAGGGAACCGGGTTAGCACCATGTGCCTAGAGGAGGTGAAGATACAGTATATCTAATAATAACAACACAGAGGAAGCACAGCTACAGAACACTGTTTGTCTTCAATTCTGACCAGATATTTGACTGATGAAACTTCTAAAGGCATCATTTGACCTGCTGATGACTGAAATCTACAGTAACCCATGCTGGTATCCATATACAATTTATTGCTTGGTATTAACTTACACTCAGAAAAGGTGCATAGAATAACTATTCAGTGAACAGTTTCTTGTCAAAATACCAAAACATTCTTCCTGAAGAGCAGTTGCCTATTTACAATATATTGTAGCACAGAAGTTGTTTTTTGTTAGGCTCTTGAAAGGAGAAATAACACTGACATTGCAGCCTGTTGGCTGTGTTAGACGAAGAACAAACAGGCAGAGCTGCAACCTAGATTAAAGTAAAAGCAGGCAAATGATCTCACTCTTATTTTTCATGTACAGCACATCCTAACTCACCAATTTCCTGGACTTCAGAATTGCTGTTGCCGTCAAAAGATACAGGTCTGTTGCAGTCAGTAAGAATGAGAACTCTGTTTATTGTGTTTTTGTATTTATTGGCCACCTGTTTTGTGTGAATTCCTCAACCAAATATTAAATCAAATTAATGTCATTCATAACTCTCCTCATTCTATTCCATACTCACTGGAGGAGGCTGATGGGAAGGAAAGGGTTGAAATTATCAAGACCATCCGCCTGCAGGTTTGTTGGTAGAGAGGAGTCCAAGTCCGTATTAGATGATGAAGCAGAGGCTCTGTTTGACTGGCCAAAGACAGCAGTCCCTTCTGAGCCTGCACTATACAAGGACACTGAGCTGGAAGACTTGGAAATGGGCTGAGAGGACAAACGGTGGCCCGTTTCTGCAAGGAAAAGGGTGGTAATGCTAGTTTAATAATGTAAAATGAGACAAGTCCAATATCAAATCTGTCAATACAGTCAAAGCGCTGGTCTTCATAAGCAAATTACAGGTCAAGAGGCAAGTCTTTTAGGCCTGAATGGTGATTAATTTCTTTTAAGATATAATGACTGACTGTTTACATGCCAAACACTTTGTTAAAGACATCAAATATTTATATATTCATACTATGTGAAAGTCTAAAATAAATACAATGTGCTAAGTCTAGTGAAGACATCCATTTAAGTACCTTTGCGTTCTTTGTCCTCCTGCAGTCTGCTCAGGGCTCCTTTGTATATCATGATCTGAGCTCTCTCCAAATCAGCAACAGATACAGTCTGTTTGATAGGGCAAGGCCTGACTGCCCACTTCACCATACTCTGCACCACATACTGCAGCACTGATCTCAGCTCGGCCCTTTCATCCCACTCTCTACTACTGGACTTAGCCTGATCAGAGGGAGGGCTGGAGAGAAGTCCCACTGAAGGGTTTGGGAGGTCATGTTTAGGTACCAGGAGCAAATCTGATAGGTTCTCGCAGCTAAAAATGACAGTCAGGGACTTTAAACCTCCAATAAGAAGATACGAAGCTTTTACTGCTCTTAGTTCCAGTGCAAAAGCATCTACTCTGGAGGTTGGGGATATTTGGGGAGGGTCAGTGATCTTAGTGGCATCATTGGTTGATGATGGAGACGGAAATGGGTCCGCCTCAACCCTCTGTTCCTTTAGCTTCTTCATCTCATTGTCTGATGGCTTTCCTCCTTCATCTGAGATACCCGCATGCTGGTAGTCCTGTGTCTCACCCCCCTTCGGAATCTCCTGAGAGTATCTCTTTCTGTGGGGTGGATGAGCTCCCTGCCACCCATGTTCCTCGAGCAGCCCCATCAGATATATGAGATCTAACAGCACTGTTGGCTTGAGGCCTCCAAGGCGGGTAACATCACAGCAGGATATGCCACATGGTTCCAGTGAGATGATCGGCGTGTCGCTGGGTGACCAAGAATTCATGGAGCTTAGTTATTGTGAAGGATGGGAAGAACCCACAGAAACAGCATGGAGTGACACCAGGACGGATTCAACAGGGATTAATGGATTTAAGAATGAAGAGGAAGAAGCAAGAAAAAGTAAGATCAGGGGGGTAAAGATGAAACTAAATTAAAATATTTGACACATTACAAAGAGAATGAAAAAGAAACACTAACAGAAAGGAATTAGAGTAAAACACATGCTGAGGCATCCAAGAAAAATGCAAGAATTGTATTATGGAAGTTAATGGGAATTAGCATTTAAGGGTCTTACACAAAGATGTTTTGAACACAACTGCATGGGCATGTGGATGTATTTTGTGATACCTGACAGAAAGCTCTGCCTCCTCCCACTGAAGCTTAACCAGAGAGCTTCCTTCTTTCAGGACCCCGAGCAGAATGGCCCTGCGCCCACTGGGCTTGTGCAGGCAAAGGCCTCCAGCGCGGAGGCCACTGTCGACTCCTCCGATAACAGCCAGTACCGGCCACACCTTTGTGCAAAGAGCAGCAAGCTTGGCATCCGACAGGGATGTACGATAACCCAGCAAATCCCTGGTATCTTCACCGGCCGGATCTTTGTCTTTCTCACTGTCCTCCTTCTCAGAGTGGATGGGACACAGGCCTGGTGGATAATGCAAGAGAACTGGAATCAAACAAAGAGGATGAGCTTTATGAAGACATGCTGTTCCCTTTGGTTCTCAAGTAATGGATCAAATAAAATACTAGACCTCAAACAAGTATTCTAGAGAGCCTTCAGTCACCATCTCCCCTTTGTGCCAGCTGTATATGATGCAAGTTAATTGTGACTTACAGACAGTAAATGAATGAACGCTAACATTCATATTCAAGCTTCAGTTTTGGCATTTAGAAGAGACCATATTTGGACAAAATATTTTAAATCACAACAGTGGTCTTTAAAAGATATATATATATATATATATATATATATATATATATATATATATATATATATATATATATATATATATATATATATATATATATATATATATATATATATATATATATATACATATACACACACACACACACACACACATACATACATACACATACACACTTTTTCTATGCTTTTGAAGTATAGCAACGTTTCAAATGAGCACAGCAGGCTGTGAACACTATGTCTGACCGGAGCTTCCCAAATCCTCCTCTCTGAGCAGGGGACCAATGAGCTCCAGGTGGGCGTGAATGTGCTGGTTGATGTGCGAAGACCACTGGTCACACTGATGAAGACTACGCAGGAGCTGCACTGTTGCCTCCAGCAGGACGGTGGTCCGAGGGCTGCAGAAAGGCTCGCCGGGAAGGAGATTACTGGGCATGCCTCTTATCTGCAGATCCCGCAGTGCCACCTGAGATGCATACAGAGACTCTTTTCCATAGGTTTTTACAATTAGATATTCTTTACATTTATTTAAGGTCTATGAAGATGTCAAATAATTTCCTGGTATACTCAATAAAACCCATTTTCTACATTAGAAACTACAAAACAGGTGATATGTTTGTTGGCAATGTTTCCGAACCTTTTCTCCAGGATTACTGCTGTAGAACAACACACAGGGGTACAGTTCAGAGGCAACTACAGCTTCGAATGCCAATTTCGGCTCCTACAATAAAATCACAAGCAAAAAACAGTTAAGATAAACCAGTCAGCCTGTGGTCAGGCCATGAACGCTGACTGCGAATATTTGGTTGGACCTTGTTGTTCTTAGCAAATGATATGGTGTGAGCCTCCATGTCCAGGATGCAGGTAATAGTGTCACCCTGAGTAAAGGAAGGAAGTGTGCGGACCAGTTCCCCTCCATGGTACAGGTTTCCACTATAGGCACGATACAGCCACATGTCAGTGGTGGTATGGTGGTTGTGATCTCTGATTGGCCAGCGTGAAACGCCAATACACGTGCCCTCATTGCCTCTGTTCTCTTTGGTAATGTGGAACTGAGAGAAGTTGGATGAGATAAATTACTCAAGATGTAATCAAATCTGCTAAGTGATCAGTTTAAGATTCAATGTTTGGCTATGATTTGTGAAGCACAGCACTTATTTGTACCTTCCATATGAAACAGCCAGACGTAATGGCTGTTGTCGCCAGGCCGTAACCTTTCCCTCCTGAGCCATGGGAGAGGATGTTCCCACTCTCCAGAGAACAGCAGATGAGCTTGTGCGGATCAAAGGAAAAATCTCCAATGGGGATACATTCATCATAGCTTCCAGGATTCTGCAAAAAATAAAAAATATGCATGGAACACAAATTTAAAGCACCACATATTGCAAAACAAATAAATAAAAATGGATCAATTTAAAAATACATCAACATAATCATGTTTAGAGGATTTCCAAATAAAGTTTATTCTATGTAAACACAATTATTTTGACAGAAATAATTGATAAATAAGATTATTCTTTTAAGAGCATATTTTTTTTTTATATATGAAGAGAAACATGAAGGGCGATGCACAACATTTAATGTCAAACTAAACTCCTCTAGCAAACAGAGAGCAATAACTACAGCACAAAACATCAAATTATTCTTCTAAGAAAATATAAAGGTGTGAACAAATACATAAAATAAATTAAAAAAAAAAACAGCTTCCTTCTCCACTATTTAGGCTTCATGCTGTGTGGTAATCTGGAAAGCTTGATGAAATTGTAAATATACTCAAATGAGATTTAATGTGATGTATTTATGGAACTAAAAACAATGTAATTTGAATTGAAAAAGGAGAATAACTTCATGTTTTTTTTTTCTAATTAATCCTGGGTTTTGCACATGTGCCACTTACATTTAGTGACCGACTAATTTTTTCCAAACAATTATTGTTGCAAAGCGAGCAGTTGTTGAATCTACAGATTTGACCAGATGTGCCAATGAACTGCAAAAAAAAATTATAATGCTGGCAGTCATGAATTATAGCGTAAGAAGTACAAAACATTAAGACATTAAGCAGCCTTTAACACACGGAGCGCAAGTAGTGTAATACATAATCAACGTAATAAAAATACTGTATTACCGCTGTTTCTTTGTCAGTTGTCTCTTCATAGTTTCTCTCAGCAAGTGGTTCATCCCACATATAAACAGACAACAGCTGAAAGAGCTGTTTAACAATCTACAAGAAAGTACAGAAAAGGCAATATTTGCGAACACTTCCTCCATTTTTAATGTCATCTTGCATTCTTAAGTCTTCAGTCATACCTGCTGGATTTGAACGGGCTCAGAACAAGCAGGTAATAGTCTTTCCAAAACATGGAAGGCCAAAAGCTTAGTGCGGAGGCTCTGGAAGTGTGGAGATCCTAGAAAAAGAAGGGTGATGGTATGAACTGAAGGGGAAGGTCTCCTGCACTGTAAACAATACAATTACTGATAAAATTCTCATCATTTTTTTTACCCTTTACCTGATGAGGACTTGTGTAAAATAACGGCCATGAGTGGATCGATCCATTTGACAAAAGTTGAAAGTCTTCTCATAACTCTTAATGACAGCACTCGCCTCAGAAATACCAAGAAATCTGCCAGCTGAGATTCAACTATTTTTCTGGTTTCTACTCCTCAAACATAATAAAAAAAAAAAAAAAAAAAAAAAAAAAACATGCTTAGAAGGTAATATTCAAATCAATACCTTGTGCAAATGCATTTACAATTTTTTGGTTAAAAATGAAATGATCATAATTAGTTTTTTGTATCTAAAACCTTGCAGACTTGTGTTCCTGTTAGCGTCCACATCTGCTCTCTCAGCTGTTCCTTTTTCTGCTACCTGTTGCTGGTTAAAATTATGGAGGATGTTTTGAAGCTGCTCGCACATGACCTCCATTAGAGCATGGGATACATCCAAAGGTAGCAAATCCTCGCAGGAGCTGAGAGCACAGTACAAACAGTTTTGTAAATACAACAGAAAGGACATCACAGTTTCAGGTTTGTAACCGTTTTGCCATCTCTTCGTTCTCACCTGGCAGCGACAGTTAATATCTGAAGGAGACGGGCACAAGCAAGTCTGACGGCCCCACTGGGAAGCACAGATCCAGGCGTTGAGATGGCAAACCATCCCTGGTTCATAAGTGCACAGCCATTGTTGGTCAGCATGGAAAGGATTTCCAGAATGCCACATTTGATGATCAGCACCAGATCCACGGGTTGGTAGCAAAAATTCAGTGCAAACATAGTGGCTAGAAGAAGGTGCTGGCAGGATCCTGAATGTTAAAATGGAGACAAAATAAAAGTAAAATCTGTAGAAAAAGTAAGTATATTATGGCAAGTAACCCAGTTCTGTTTAAAGAAAATCAAAGTATTGCTGCTTAATCTGATGGAGGCTCTGGGTTTTGTTCTGTGGATCTGCAAAGGTATTTGTATCAATGTCTGTAATATCATTATTATGATTATCACAATTATCATTAATACCAGGTAATAAAAGGAATTATTGAATACCTGGATGCTCTTTTTCCAACTGGACCCTATGTTTGAGGACACGCACCACTAGCTGGTAGAAGGTGTGAGCTGCAGATTGAAGCTCTCTTTGTGTCTCTAATGAAGCTGCATTAGTTCCACACTAGATTGAGATACATTGGAGGGGAAGACAAAATTAGATTTATGAACAATTCCTCTGAAATGCTGTTTGCCATTAGTGCTGACAAATGATACACATGCATCTGCGTTCATTTCTTCCATCCATTCTTTACATATCATAAATATCCAAACACTCATTGTGGCAGCCCGGTTACTAAATGTACCATGTAATGCTGAGTCTCATAATTGGCTCCTGAGTGAGAGTCAATGATCTGTGTTCCCAAGGAGAAGCATCCAGAGAGGAATTGGAGCTGCACAGATTGCAACAAAGCAGGAAACTGTGAGGAAACAGAGGATCGACTGCTCTTCTCCTCCATCTTAGACAGGAAGGCTGACATCTGACACAGGGCCTCCAGACGCACCTGATCACAAAAAAAAAAAAAAAAAAGTTAGCTGTTAGTTAAAGCCTTGAGGTTCAGTAAAACTGGGCACCTGCACAAGTTTAATAACAAGTGCAACGTTCTTGACTACAAGAACTGTGTGGGAATGTCAAAGCACAAAGGCTTTTAGTTCACCAAGGTTCAGTCACTAAACAGTGAAATGGGATGGCTGAAGCTGAATATAAAGCAGAGGCTTGTAAATTCAGTTATGATGAATCCTGTTATTGCTTCCATCACCCTGATATATCTGTACCAATCACAGTAACCCATAACGCGCATGTCCAAAAATAAATGAGGTCTTTAATTCTTGAAGGTTTTGAATAACTTTCATGTACTCTTCTTATAGGCTCATGAGGCAGATTTTAAGTGTGATTATGATGAATTTCTACTAATCATCATACAAGCAATATTGATATTCCTAAACAACAGTCAAATTTTCATAGTTACCTCTGCGCGCTGTTGCTGCTGTAGTATGGCAAAAGTGATCGCTTTTGGATCTGCCTGACAACAGCTCTCTCCACCCACCACAGATGGTGAGGATGAAAAAAGGTGGACCAGACTTCCACAGACAAAGTGAAACACCTGGTTTAGAATAGGCAAAGTGTTGCTGCTGCAGTTGGACATGGACGCAGTTGGACTGATGCACTGCCGCAAGCGATCCCAAGCATCTTTCATTATTCCCAAAGAGCACAGAGGTAAGCCTGGAGCAGACAGACCAAAAGAATGAAGGCTGGTATTGTGTCAGTCTTTTTCTTTTTTATTATTATCATTGCTGTTATTTATCAAAAAGACATTCAGTGTTCACTTCTGGTTAATACAAAACAACAAAGTCTTTATGTCTCTATAAATTCTTGCATTATGTTTTCTTAGTACATTTTCATATTGAAATCAGGGTTGGCTCCATTTTGTTAATATTCCAACACAACTTTCAGTCATGATAGAACAGAAAAATATCAAGGGCTAAACTTTTTCCACTCACTCATTTTATTCTTTGAAGATCCATAAGAGTTTTTAAATTGGTCGAGCTAAAGGAGAAAAAAACCCCCACAATATTAGTACTATTTAGGAGCTGTAGGTTAAAATTCTTGTAAAATGCAGGACTAACCTGTTTTCGTCCATTAACAGACACTGTTAAAGACTCTGGTGATAGTTTCCTGGAAGTAATATGATGTGGATTGTCAGTGATTACACAAATCAAACTAAAGACACACAACAATACACAAAGCCTACCTTACTACAGTGTTCACAGGCTGAGCACTCTCCTTTGCGCTGGGCTCTTTCCAAGCAGGCCCAACTCCCAGTAGAAGGAAGAGACAACGAGATACAATAAGATGACAGGCACTGGGGAAAGACAATCTTTCATCAGATTCTCCATGATTCTCCCATTGCTGTTTGGTTTCTGCCTCCCTCTCTGGGCTGACTGGGCTCTCCATGCTGCTGGGGAGGGTGGAAGTGCCGAACGACTCATAAACAGTCACGTCCTGCTGTACTTGCATAGCTTCCCGTGTGGCCATGAATGATTCTAAAACTTCTGCAGAGACAAAAAAAAAAAAAGACACTGAAAATTCAGATTTGTTGGGCTGATAGTTTAGGTGTGCATGTGCATGTACTCCTGCAAACTGTAAGCGCTAAGATACCAATAAAAAACAAAACAAAAGCAATACATTTTGAAAAAAATGCTGGTCAGAAAGAGAAATCTAACCTGAAAGGTACATACGACTGTTGCTAAATCTGTCCTCTTCTGTAGCTTCTTCTTGGTTGTGGTTTGCTGTAAGAGTTGGGGGCACCTGCACCTCCCGATGACACTGACTCCCCGTCGGCTGCTCTGGATGTTTTCCCACCTGGTCCACTGATGTGCATGGCTCATGCCTGTCTACATCTGGACTTTGAAGAGACTGTGAATTCTACAATAAAGAAATATCTTAAATACATCTCCAAATCAGGTCACCATTAATCATAATACATTCTTGAAGCATAATTTTGAAAAATGCAACAAATGTGTAAACATTGTTAATACCAATACAATTAGGCAAAACTACCCTGTGAAATTTGTAGAATAAATATTAAGCCATATGTTAATTAGGCCATGTCACTCTATAATTAAAAAACATTGTTAAAAAAACAAAACAAAATAACAAAACAAACTGTTACCTGTTTGGTAGCTGCTTGCACTAGTGACATTTTTGGAAAGTTTATAAGAGTCAGCAGAGTGCTCCTGATTTTATAAACCGTTTCATAGACATCAAAAAGCATCTCACAGGAATCATATCTGTCTCAGCAGAGTGGAGATATAAATAAAAAATTGGATTGTCAGCATTGTTCAACACAAAATATCAATCACTCACATCATTAACAAATAATTTATTCAGATAACCTTCAGCAGACTAGCATCCTTTAAACGTATAGTAGTGACATTTCTCCGTACACAGAGCATTAATTTGAGCTACTGACCTGTCCTGCCAACTGGCATCTTTCTGCAGTCCGGTGTGTTTAAGAAGAGCAGCCAGACTGCAGCGACAGACAACCTGCAGCAGATAATCTCCTGAGGAGCCTCCGCTCTCCCATTCTGCAGCCAAAGCAAACAGCACAATTGTAAAACAACAACATCACAAACAGAAAAAGACAACCTGTTGACCAGAAGTTGGAAAAAAAAAAAAAAAAAGACCCATAATGTACAAACCTTTTGGAATAGACAGTAAGTTTATTATCCTCAAATTATAAAAAAAACATTTAGTCACAGTTAGAGATGTAAACAAACAAGTTGGACTACCTGTCACAGTTGTGCATATATTATAACATGATTGCCTTTAGTCGTCATTCTCTGATGTCTATATGTGGTGTCATTTGTAAGGGAAAAGACCAGAACACCTTTTGATTAAGATATACAGGATGTCTGGGCCAAATGGGCCCATAGTGTGTCTGTTTCTTCACCTGTCGATATTTGCATATAACATGTCATGTGACCTCTTTGTTCGTCCGTGAATAAAAAAAAACCGCTGCAAGGGGGAAGGCGGGATTTGTGACGATTACATTAGTGTATCATTCACCGGTGTCGGCCTTTCCCCCTTTTTGCAGAGGCTTGAACAAGATTACTGTCTCTGTGTGGTTCATTCCGACCCTTGAGAAGGTTTAAAAAACTTTAACACTACCTTTGCTGTTAGCGTACTCTTCCATCTTCCTCCAAAGGCCACCTGCAGGACCTCTGGTGGATCCGAGAGCCAGCTCCAGTAAAGTCCTGCTGTCCTGAGTCAGATTCAGTTCTGCGATTCTGGCGTCACTGCCACCCAGCAGCACCACCTCAGTTAGCCATGTCATACAAGAGTCTGGAGAAGAACGCGCCAATAAAAACCAAACACTGCAACAACATCAAATACATTCTCAGCTACATAATAATGATGATGTCTTAATTTGAAAGATGTCAATCAGGACATTGATTTGACTTGTCATACTCTTTGCCTACTTACTTTAGGAAAAAATTACTTTTATTTTTTTAAGACTTACAAAAACAATCTTGGAATGAAAATGGCTATCTTGTGTTTAAATATTCAAGAATGGAGAGTAAATGACATTTTCATACCCAGCTCTGTAAAGTCCATCTCAAGGCCATTCCTGAGGAGCACATTTGATAACCAGATTTCTGATGTTTTCTCCTGGGGAGAAGGTGGTGGGCCTTGCAGCATACCACCAAGGCAGCGGCCAACTGCCAACGCAACAGACCGTTCCAGGTCTAGTAGCCAGACCCATCTGTGCTCCTCCTCCTGTTGCTGTCCGAGGCTTGTGTTTTCTTCGCTTTTGTCTATAAGAAATGTCCCATTGCTATTTTTAAGCAAGTTTGTATGTTCTGCTGTAACGGAAAGAATGATGGGACCAATAATAACAATAATCACGGATAAATATAAGGATGTCTTCACTGACCTGAGCTGGTTTTCTGAACCTCTAATCCCAGTTCTTGTTGCTCCAGCAGGACTGTCTCCGGCAGTAAACTATTAAAATCATTTAGGTGCTCCAACAAGGACACTAAATGGCTTAGGAGAGCTTGAACTGTCCCTAGTGGCAGCAGCAGCAAAGAGTATATTACCTGGCACAGCAGACTGCCAGCCACTGAATTGTACAGCACCCCTGGGACAAAGGGTGAGACAGTAGAGAGGGATTAGAGTAACTATTAAAACTAACTGAGTAACTGAGATTCATATAAAAACAGACAATGGGGAAAAGTAGAGCTCGATCTTTCATCATTACAGAAAAAAAAAAAAGAACATCTTTCTTCAGATTTTCTTCACAAAAGGAAATCTGTGAAAACTACACACTTCTTAGAAGCCTTACCATGCAGCTTTTTAATGATCCGTTTATCTGAAAAACTCTCCTTCAGCAGCTTGGTTGATCTCCTCAGTGTCTCAACAGCACAGGGAAGAAGCAGGTATAGATGTTCGCGAAGCAGTGTAACACTACTGTCACCCTACACAGCAACACAAAAAGTGTAAACGTGAACATGACTCCACCACTAAAGTGCTTGAGGAAAAAATATACCCGACTGTCAGCATTTCAATAAAGCATGTAAAAGTTACAAATGTGTGGTTACGTGCTGCATTTTTTAAACAAATGTAAACATGATTACATTTGCAGTCGTGACAGACTTTCTTTATACCTCAAGGCTGGACTGAATGTAGCAGTGGGCAAGCAGGTGTTTGTGTAGTCCAGAGAGCAGCTGGTGGAAGTGAGAGGGAGGATCCGTTTGTCCCGGACTGTCAACAGACAGCTGTTTATCGCTGTTTTTCTCCATTTCGCCAAACTGCTGCTCCTGTACAAAAACATTCCAAAAAAAAAAAAAAAAAAAAATTAATTAAAAAAAATCAATACACAGCACGACCCAGCAATACAGAGTCAGTGGTTGAAAACCAAAAAGCCATAATCACAATACTCCCTCTACAGGCTTTTAGGCATGGCATGCATTAGGCATGTGTGCATGACTCCATCCATTGCTCTTCTTCCCCTAATGACCCACCACTCTTAGCAAATATGTTTTTCCTTTTTTTAATGCCCCTTATGAAGTGAGATTTTCCTACAACAGAACAGCTGTTTTGTTCCTGCGCATGTAGAAAATGCTCTTACTTTCGTTATTATTATTACTACTACTACTACTACTACTCCTACATTTACATTTCAATTGTAAGGCGTACAGCCGTACAACAATCAAACATAGAAAACGCAATAGAGGGGGAAAAAAAAAAAAAATCAGCAGAGTGTGCCGCAGACAATAAAAAAACAGACTTTATAATTCAAATGCCTGTCTGAACAAGTAGGTTTTAAGATCCAGTTTCAAAACTGAAACATAGTGAATATTTCTGATGTCAGAGGGGAGGGAGTTCCAGAGACGAGGGGCAGAGGCGCTAAAAGCTCTCGACCCCATGGTGGACAGACGTGCTGGGGGGGGGGCATTCAGGCTGATGGAGGAGACAGATCTAAAAAACCGAGTGGGGGCATTGATGTATAACAGGACAGAGAGGTATGTGGGAGCGAGGATATGGATAACCTTAAATGTCAAAAGAGGATTTTAAAGATGATACAGTATTTAATGGGAAGTCAGTGGAGTTGATGTAGAACAGGAATGATGTGACTGATGGACGGCGTTCTGGTGATGATCCGGGCAGCAGCGTTCTGGACCAGTTGGAATTTATGGAGGCGTTTGTGGCAGAGACCAAAAAGAAGGAAATTGCAATAGTCCAGGCGGTAAGTGACCAGAGAGTGAACCAGGATTGCTGCGTGAGTAAAGAGCGGAGGCGGTCGATAAGAGCGGAGGCAGCTGATTATTAAACATTGCTGTAAACGCTACTGTTGATTTCATCTTCCACCTGACATTTAAGTAATCTCCGTTAACAATCATTAAAAGACTTTATTTTGACCAACATGTTTTTCCTTGAAAATGATGATTCCCCACTAACCTTTCAGGTTATAATGATGTATTTTAAGCCAATTTCAGCACTTTCAGTGATATCTTTAGCAGCTTTGTTTGCTTGATACACAAGAATATTTTGATCCTTCTGTTTAAAAGAATGAGACATTACTTGGCACATCATTAGCGCAAAGGTGAAATACTTTGCTGCCAGCTGCCAGAAAAGAACTGAAGCATCTTTCCAACTGAAAGCTCTTCTTACCTTTGACAGGTAATAACAGGTGGAGACTTTTTGTTTTTGGACAGGCTGTGTATTCATTTCATTAGAAGTGCAAAGGTGATGTCAATACGTGCCTAGAACAGGACAGTACGACATTCATCCTTAAACTTAAGTCTAAAATCTTTCCTGTTCAACAAACAATAAAGTCACACATACAAAAACAAGATCACCTATACGGGTGTTTCATACCGTGTAAAAGTCTACACTAAGCAGCAGGGTTCTCAGCAGCACTTCTGCTAAATGCAGAGGGTTATAGGCCTCGAGAGAGCTAGATGACGAAGGTGGCCGGCCAGGTACAGCAGGTGTCAGAGGAGGTCCCAGGGCTGTAATCTCGCCAAAATTGCTGTAACCTAGTAGAGAAGCTACGTGGCTTTGGTCCTGAAGGCTGCTGAGGACCATGTCTAACTGCAGACGCTATGAAAGATACAGAGAAAAGAAGAGGAAAGTCACAGTTCTCAGTTACACGTTTTCCACTTTCAAGAAGCCTTCAACACATATTGCCTAGCAACACAAAAAGCTGAAGGCGTTTAAGTCTCTTCATCTCCATCCTTCTGATTTTAAGCCAACTATCTGAATCAGACTAAGAAAGGCAGACAAGCAGATGACATAGAATACTCTTAAACAAATATAAATCACTTAATTGTGTCCTCTATAAAGACAGTATTTCAGATCATGAATGTCCCAAGGGATAAATGCATTAAAAAAAAAAAAAAGAAAAAGAAAAAAAAGACATATGGTCATTATGAAAAGCCCTGCTGAAATGTTAACCTACATACCTGCCCCTTGGATAGAACATTTAAACTCTGGGGACCCTGAGGAAGGAGGGAGAGGAGAAGTTCTGTTCTTTCCCTGAGTGGAGGCAGCAGCAGGGACGCACCAATGGACAGCGTGTTCAAAACTGCCTGAGAATTGCCAGAAATGCCCACACAAAAAGAAAATGCATTAGACCATCCTCTAGTGTCCACGGCATGCAATAAATGAAATCAAATATGGTCTTTTATGACTAATATAACACTTATTTAAAGAAAACATTATGGCCGCTTTTGCTTAATATGGATGTCGGACCAGCTGAAGTCAGCCCTTAATCGGCACCAAATAAACTAGCAAAAGATCAATTGAGCTCTGCATGTTTCAAGAACTTACAAATCATGCCGTTTTAACTCATTCTGCAGCTTCTTGTCATGGTTCATCCCTCTCAGACCACTGACACTGGTGCCAGGGCACCTTAAACGTCTTTGCACTTCTGAGTTGTGCAGGTTGCTCTGATCTTTACACTTGTTTTTTTTTTTTTCTCTACAGAAACTAATTGATTATTTAAATGTATATTATATACCCCTGGTTTAAACATTTCCTCTCTCAGAGGCCACAATTCTTTTTAGTTAATTTGTGTATTGGCTTGGTATTTACACAATCACCAAAAACCAGTCATTCTTATTAATCTTGCCATTAAATTACATATATCGCTACAGTAATGCAGTTCATTTACTTGCTGTATAGAGTCTGGCATGTTGGTGTCTATGAGTCTGAAGAGCAGGTTCCTCAGGGGCCTGCCCTGAGCACCCAGAACCATGGAACCAGTTCCCCCTGCGTGGGCCAGGGACAGGTGAATGGACAGAAGCTTCATGCATAGCAAAAGAAAATTGTGGTGGTCCCTAAGGAACACAAACAGAAAGGATTAGGAATCTGGTTTTAGTAGACAGCTGGAAAAGTGCATGGAAGTCGATGTGTCCTCCTGTTGCTGCAGATATTTTTATCTTTACAGGACAAATTACTGTATTTTATGGTAACACAATGTAGCTACACGTAAATGTCAAACCTTTTAGATAAAAATGGAGCTGGAGGTGTGTTGTTACTGATGCCCTCACAGTAACTTTCTAGAAAGTTGCGCAAGTAGGCGAATGTGCTCTCCTCCAAGTCAACACAAAAGGGCCTGTGCCACGCCACGAGTTGTCTGGGAAAGGAAAAAAATATATATAATTCAATAAGGAATCTTTTAAATCCATATACATGTACAATACAGAATGAAATAATTCTTTAATGATTCAAAGAGGGCACCTAAAAAAAAAAAAGAAATCACTGATCACAAAGTAGATTTTAGAGAGAGGGAGAGATAAAAAAAAAAGAAATCTGTGATTTTATTTTGTAGATACATTTAATGGAGCGTAGGAGAAAACAGGGTCATAGTAGGAAGATAGCGACACATTTGTGGTTTCTTCTAGAGATGTGCATTAAAAGAGGCATGGCAAGCGCTATACCCAGAAAGAGGAGGTTATAGGGTGGTGGCCCAGCCCCTCAACCCCACATCCACGGCCCCGTCCCACCACAGGACGGAGCACGGCTCTGATCAGCCAGGGAGGGAGGGCTGACCCTCGAGACCCACATGAACTTGTCTATAAATCAGTGTTTACCTGTCAGTTGGAACTGCAGTCCATGCCAGACTATGAGAAGTTCCAGCAGTGATTTGCTGAATCGAGACCCCCTCTAAGCCAAGCACTTTCTTGGGTTTTGTTATAGGTGTAGAAGTGTGGCCTTGGCCACACTGCCCCATAGTGTTGTTACCCCATGCATACACTTCATTTTCTGAGGAGAGGACAGCAACATATTTAGTATTCAGGAAAAATATGAAAAAAATCTATGCTAGGCTCTAGGCTCATTATCTAAATACCTACCATACCCATTAACTTCTGAAGATATCTTACCGTGTGATAGAGCCAGACAGTGGCTGTCCCCACATGAGATATCAATGATCTTCGTGATACTCAGGTCTTCTACAAAGCGAGGCCTCAGTGACGTTGTTTCAGAGGAGCCACAGCCTAAACATGAGCCACAGCCCCATGCAAACACCTGGAGTAAAGAGACAGGAAAACCTTAACTTCTGCTTTATACTTAAGATCAACAAGATTCACTAAGCGGGTAGACGAACTGAGAATTTTTGACATTCTCACTGCTTTTTATTCATTAGTTTGGCTTATAACAGTTAACAGTTGTGTTAAAAAGCCTAAATACATGAGACATCCACCCATCCATCCTCCAGCGTGTCCTCAGTCTTCTCCGGGGTCTCCTCCCGGTGGGACATGCCTGAAACAACTCTCTAGGGAGGCGTCCAAGGGGCATCCGATACAGACGCCCAAGCCACCTCAGCTGACTCCTCTTGATGTGAAGGAGCAGTAGCTCTACCCGAGCTCCTCCTGAGTGACTGAGATTTCTAACCTATCTCTAAGGGAGCATCTAGCCACCCTGCATAGGAAACTCATTTAGGCCGCTTGTATCCACGATCTTGTCCTGTGTGTCATTACCCAAAGTTCATGTCTATAGCTGAGGGTGGGACCATAGATTAACAAGTAAATCCAAGAGCTTTGCCTTTCGACTCAACTCTTTCATCACCACGACGCACCAATACACCGACCGCATAACTGTGCACGCTGCACCAATCTAACTGTCAATCTCAGGTGCGGATTCTCATCCCAGCCGCTTCACACTTGGTTGCAAACCGCCCAGCACATGCTGAAGATCCTGGCCCAATGAAGCCAACAAGACAACATCATCAGCAAAAAGCAGATTAAATCCTGTGGTTCCCAATATGGACTCCCTCCGGGCCCTGGCTACATCTGGAAATCCTGTCCATAAAAATTAACAGAACCGGTGAGAAAGGGCAGCCCTGCCGGAGTCCAACATGCACTAGCAACAAGTCTGAATTACTGCCAGCAATGCGACCCAAGCTCCTGCTCCAGTCATACAGAGACAGGAAAGCCAATGTTGACATTGAGAATCAAATCCTAAATCTCACCTGCCCGGCAGAGGTAAGGGCCAGAGATGACTGGCTGCCTGCGCAGATTTTCCTGATGATAAATCCGTGCAGGGCCTCTATGACCTTGGGACGATACACACGATTGGTGTCTCCATGACCTAGTTTACCTGCAAAAAAAGAGTCATACACTGCATTTGTCAGTCAAGATCAAGACAGGAAAAGCAAAACAACACTGCTTTAGGGCTGTTCATTAAGTCAAATTATAGTGTGTATTATTTCCAGTGAAGTCTAGGGGGTTTGTTATATTCTGCACAGAAATAAAAACATTACAATGAAACAGATCATTCAAAGTGTAATTTTCCACCCCTTAGCAAAGAATCTGCTTGATGTGTTTAGATCAAACTGAACATCGTCTGATGATGTCCTCACCGTTGTCTCCTCCTCCAAAGGACCACACTGTGCGTCCATCCTGGGCCACAACTATGGTGTGGGAGCTCCCGCAGGCCACTTGCCCCACACCACTGATATCCTTCACTAGTGTAGGCACGCTCCGACTCTGGCTGTCACTGTGACCTGCACCGAGTAGAACCACAAGACAAGAGGTGGATACTAAAGCCAATATAAGACTATACAATTTTTAATGTCACTGGATCGTTTTTTTGTTTTTTGTGAATACTATGCAAGGTGCTCTCACAGATGTCCCAGGTATGGTTCTACTCAAAACAGCTAAAACAAGATGAAGAAACTTCACAAATAAGGCATGTACCAAGTCTGCCAAAGTCCCCTTCTCCCCATGTATAAAGTTCTCCATCATTAGTCACGGCAGCACTGTGCCTGTAGCCGGCAGACACACAAACAACAACCTGTAAGAAAAATCACAAGAAAAATCGATTTAATGCAAAGGTTGATGGAAAAAAAAAAACATCCGTAAAAGTAGACAATTAAAGTTGCATTTCCAATCTATCTTTCCTCAAAAAAACACTACATTTCCTGCAGGCTTACTTTGCCTGACAGCGGTCCTTGTATCATTTTGGGGTATTTCTGCGTTGCACTATTGCCATGACCCAGTTTCCCGTATTCTCCATCGCCCCAGCTGAATATCTGAAAGAAACATTCAGGCTTTTTTATAATTCACTTTGTCATAAATTAGAATTTAAATATCAAAAGAGGAAGTGCAAGTGTGTTGAAAAGCAATGAATGTAAAGCTCGACTCTCACATGCATGATATCACTTAAACTAGGACTTCAGACAGAAGTGAGGAAAACTCCTATTAAATACTTTAAATTTGAGGAATTAAATTATAAAACTGTAGAATGGAAACAAAATTTAAATAACTGACCTCTCCTTCTACAGTGATAGCCAAAGTGTGTCCATCAGAGCCCTTGGAAGAAGACACTTTCTTCATGCTCCTATGTGGCTCTAGCACAAGTTTTTTAGGCATTGACTGGTTGTTGGAGTCCCCCAGTCCCAGGCGGCCATAGCTGCCTTTTCCACATGCTTTCACTGAACCATCTGCAGAAACTGAGAATGTGCAATACTGGCCTGCCTCAATCTGAAAGGAAGAAATATTAAAAAGGAGGTTATGTGAAAAGAAAAAGGCATAATATGACAGAATTATTTTTAAGAATACAAAGTAGGATAGAACCAGAAAACGGCTGAAACAGAAGTCAGTACACAAAAGGTAATATCATTCAAATATCAGATAAATAAAAAAAATAAATAAAATAAATTAAAAAATATATAATAATAATAATAATAACAATAATAATAATAATAATAATATATATATATATATATATATATATATATATATATATATATATATATATATATATATATATATATATATATATGCAAATGTGAAAACAAATCATGATGTGAAAAGTAAACAAAAAATAGTAAACATGTAAAATGGAAAAATGTGACAGCAGCAATGAAAAGTGTCAGCCACTACCCCTGAGGGAAAACATACCATTTGGGCATCGCTGAAGCCCTGAGTCACTTTTGGCAGCAAGATTTTCTCCAGAGTTCCTTCTGCCAGCTGATGGCTGCTGTTGCTGCCCCACACATACACCATGACCACATCACTCTCTGTTCCAGGGGCTGCAGCATCGCTACTGCAGGAGCACAGGCAGTAGGATGCCAAGTTACATATCTAAGGAGGAGGACAAAGATTTTACAGTTAGTTAACGGAACGCATTAAAAGGTTTTATAGCACTGATGTGCATTCCATGGTGCTAAGCTGTTCTTTTTCTTTACCTCCTCAAACAAAAACAGAGCTGCCTGGGAGAGTTGACAAAGTCCATCTGCATCCTTTGTAAGCACCTGAGTGTTGACAGCATCTCCACGAAAACCCTAGGAAAATTATTTAAATGAATCCTCTGGCATCACAACAGACCTATATACCGTAAATAGCATGTACATTTGAATTTCCAGCAAGTCAAAAATTTGCATTTATAGTTCTCTAATTTTTACACATCAGAGGTATTTATTAATACAAAAAAGCTCCTCAGTAACACTGAGATGTCACTGCATTATTGAGCAGGGGGAAAAAAGAAAGACACAATTGACTCTTTGTTTATATCTTAATTAATAGATGAGGCACATGTTTGTAATGCACTTTTTTTTTAATCTACACTGATCTAATTCAAAATCAGGATTATGCGATTTGTCACAATTTTATTAGCCTATATGTAGGATGTGCCAGAAAAATAAAATCAGTATGCATTATAACAAGTATCTGTTGTGACGTCTGCAGAGGAAACAAGATGCACAACACAGTACACTCAAGTTGCTAGCAACTGCCATCTCTTCTCGCTGTATTGCAAAGCTGATTAGTATGACTCAATACAAATATCTCAAGTGGACAGGAAGACTGGCACACTCTTAATCCTCATTTGCGCACTAATGCATCTCTCCAAGCTTTAAATGAAACCATTCACACAAAGTATAGTGGCATGTGAGAGTTTGGGTACCCCTGATCAAAACTGTGTTACTACAAACAGTTATAGAAATTGAACGAAAAAATAAAATGCATCAAGGACAGCATCCAGTAGAGATGGATGAAACAGTGAAGAAGCAGAAAATAGACCTTCTTCACCACTGAGCTCATTATATTATGTAAGCTACCCCATGCAGATGGATGAAAATGTCATTTTTGTCATTGTTAATACTTTTACTTAAAATAACTTTATAGTTATAAAGAAATGCAAAGCAGAATGACAAACATCAACCATACAATCAGAGCAGGTGTGATTCCTACCTGTGACCTGGCATTACACAAATATTAAACTGTTAATATATCATTTAAAGAAAAAACATTTGTTGTCAAGTGAAAATGCAAAATTAGCCTAGATGTAGTTTGAGAAATGATTCTAACCACATGTAATGTAGACACTGTTGTACAATACTGAGAGTAAAAGTAAATTTTTCCAGACATACCGAATATTGTCTCATTTGAAGAAGAGTTTGCTGAATGACATCAAAGCCAACACCAGCTGACTGCTGGGAGCTCTGCGAGGAGGAAGAAGAAGACAGCACCGAGGTGGAGGGTGGCGTGGAGGCAGCCAAGGCTACTTCCACCCACTCCAACAGAAACTTCAGAGAGCCTCTTTGCATGGCCAGGCCAAGCAGCAGCTCTAATGCTAGCCTCCGTCCCATTGGGTCTGCCCCACCAAGTCCACTGCTAACTGATGTCTTCTTCAGGAAGTCAGCCACCTGCGCCAAGCAGTCCAAACCCACTGATGGGATCTTGCTCTCATTAGCAAGAGAAAGAGGAGGCAGTGATGCCAGGACAGAGGATGCTGTGGCAAGCACATCATTGCAAAGCACAGATTCTGGATGTACGGAGGCTGCATATCTCCAGTTCTGTTGCAGCAAGGAAAAGAGCAGACTCAAACCTGTCCTTACACCCATTTCTATGAGAACATCTGTACCCGACTTGATTTTGGACACTCCCCCTGGCAGGCAAGGTTCTGAGACCAACTCAATCTGACCACTTTCAGCACCACTGTCTAGGGATTGGGAGGGCAGCTGCACACGGAATTTGTCGTGATATTTGCTGTGAAGTGCAAAGTAGATCCTCTGTAGAACTACCAGCCGATGGTGGAGGCTCAGGGTGAAGGATGTTTGTGTCAGCATGCGGTGAGCCAGCCATCGTTGACTATGAAGCAAAGACGACAAGTACTCCTCCTTCTCCGCTGATGCGCTGGCATCACATTCGAAGTCTGGTAGCCGTGGGCCAACAAGTTCTTGAACAGGCTGGGCCAGAGTCACCACTTCTTTGTTGTAAAGCAACTTACTGTAGAGCACAGCAGCACCATGTCTCCTGACTGTCTGGACACAGTCTTCTGCAGCCCAGGAACTGTTGAAGTGCTCCTGCCACTTCAGCAATACATGGGTTTGACAAGGCACCATGTCTGTGCATTATCTATACTCTCTTGAACACCTGAAAAACACAGAGCAGCACAATTAAAATGGCTAATGACCCATGCATTTTGAATAGCCCTAATTATAAAATTCACACATCATTCCCTCATGCTTAATTAACATAATAGAATTGCTCTTTTACTGCCATTATCATTTATAGGCAACATTTGCTGCTGAAGGACAATGTTATGATGTATTTTCCTGCCAAGTAAAATTCAGTGTGAAGGTGTCAGGTTTCTCTTTGGTGTTGGCACTTTTCCATTATACAGCAGGCTACTTCCAGGCGAATGCCACAGGCACACTGGGTATCAGTGAAATAGGTCAGCTCTCCCTATGATAGCAGCTAACCAACACACCCACACTAATGAGAATACTTTTGTCTCTCCAGTTATTATCCTACACAGAATAAAATGTAAGTTGATCACCTGGCACACAAACCCCACATTATTCTAAGGTTTATTCCACTTTCCAAGCAAATCAAGAGTAATTCTGTTGTTGATGCTGAATAAAAAAAAAATAAAAAAAGACTATTTTGTACAGAGACAGGCCCCTTACTTTGAATGAAAATTTTTAAATTAAATTTTAAATGGAATACTGAAGGAAAATGAATGTGTTACAATAGCTAAGATATCAGTAACTGAAAGCAGATCACAAAGAACTCCTGCTGTATTGTCTGTAAAAAATACAGAATTGCGTTTCATCCTTTTGCATATTAGATAATGAGATAACTGAAAGAAACTCTTTGAGAATCATCTAATTTATAATAGAGGTTAAACACCGGCTGTCCCAATATGGAGGTCAAGGTTCATTACCTAATAGGAACATGAGATTTACAATACTCCCATGATATTAGTTAAAGTACATTTGTCCTAAAACGTCCTTTAAAAAGTTAGACAACAGATTTAACACTCAGCATAAGAAATGTACACTGCTTGACCAAACTGGAGGAAAAAAACAAAACATAGGAATGTTTAAACCCAGATTTTAAAAAACAAATACTTATGAGCCTCCCATTGGAAAAGTATTGCAGGCATTCACAGTCCAGCTGGCAACTGATGCAATGAGTCACATTCTTTAAACAATCATGTCAGAAAACAATCATGTCAGAAAATACGTGATGATCTCAGATCAATCAAATCTATATCTCAAGTCTATATACAAGGAGGAGCATTTCCACACAAACAATTTAACAAAGGATTGGACTCTGAAGCCATAGAAAAAGGTCAAAAAGTCTGATAATTCAAATTCACCCTTTTCCAGAATGATGGGGGACCCCAAAAATAGCAGCCAGCTGACTACCTGAATGCACTCAATGGCAAGTTTTTCCACCAAAGATTTTTTTCCTTTCATGGCATGAGCATATAGCAAAGTAACAACGTCAGGATTCATCAAGCGCACTTTCTGAAAGAGTGTGCCAGGTAAGGTGAGATGTCTTTTTGTATTTCCTCTGTCCACTACACACTCTGTACCTCAGTACCACAGAGAATCTTTGGGAAAATACTTTTAAAAACAACAACACTTAAATAATAATTCTGTCAAGCAAAAGACGAGGTTAAGAATAATAATAAAAAAAGACACTGACATGAATCTTTAATATAAAGAATATAATGGAAGTATCCATGCAGAAATTTCATGATTTACACTCATGGTTGCTGTAATTACAACAAAACATGAACTAACATGAGTAAGAGACTAGTTACATACTGCTTAACATGTGAGCATGCCACTTTGCTCAATGACCACAGTCACTAAACCCCATCTCTCTTGCCTCGCTTGAAAGCCTGCAGGGCTATATGGTTTCCACTCAAGCCAAAAATAACAGCAAGCATTGATATAGTAGTGCGCTCTATAACAGTGAGGCAACACAAGCAAGAAGGCACTAGAAATGTAAGCCATCACTAGATGCCATCATGGATTACTGTCTCTCCGTGCTAAGTTTGCTTCTGTTTTTTTGTTATTGGTTTTTTGGTCCAGAAAATCCAGCTTCAGACCAAAATGTGAATTTATGCTAAATATTTGGATTTCAAATGCATCTTGTATCACTTGTTACTAAGTAAAAACCATATATACACATACACACAAACATATATATACCAAAGATCTTTATAGATATATATTGCAGCTTCTTAATGGGAAAATGCCCAAAGTTCAGTGTGCGTGTGCTCCTCAAGCTGCTTTTATTTTCAAATAGCACCTACAAAAATCCTATAAGATACTTGACTTGAAATATGAATCTAAAAAAACAAAAAAAAAAAACAAAACAAGAGACCAATTTAAAAGCTCACCTGGAATAATGACCTATTGACACTGTGTATTAGGGGGAATTTGCTGGCCCAAATCAACAAATCAGTGAAAACAAACAAATATGTCGCCATCTCATATGTCGTCTTTCACTTTGACGAGTTATGAAATAGCCTATGAGGTGGTCTTAAGCTCCAAAAAGTAGGGGACCCCAAAGCCTGACGTGAGGGCAGCTGAAAGGGATGTAAAGTCATCCAGGAGGGAGCTCGTTTGGGCTGTTGTTGCCAGGACAACCGCGCCCACGGTAAGCGCTTGCATTAGGCGCGGACATAGCAGTGATAATTAAATTAAAAAGGAAATAAATAACCCGCAGTAGCGACATATTATCAAATCACATTTACTTACCATAATAGGAAATATCTGACAGAGACCGAGTTATCTTAAGGGCAAATAAAAAATAAGAAAAAGAAACCTAAAATGTCCCGAACTGTGCCACCGAGTTGGTCACACACGCTAATGACAAGCAAGCGAGACAATTTAATTAATTTACGCGTAATGACATTACCTAGTCTGGCTACCGTATCTGGCTTTTTAAAATGACACCGCTCGACAACACATTTTTAGCTGACGTTTCGCAGTTGACATCTGTTCTTGTTTTGTTTTTTCTACTTATGTTCTGACGGCTTCGCAGCCGTGGTGGATGTAAAATGTGAATTTTAAGCCCGCCGCTGACCAGCACCGGTAAAACGATCGCGGCTTTGCGCCGCCAGCTGAGCTAACGCAGGCTGCACTGCAGTTGCTAGTGTCCTCCGCGGCTGTCGGGACCGACCGCCCGCCCGACCGACCGACCGACCGACCGAACCCCCTCCGCCTGCTTTCTGACAGCTCTCTGCCAAAACACGCCCGCGGGCCACTAACGTGTCAGTCACGTTTTAACCCGGCTGTTAAAAAGCCGAAGGCGCCGCAGACGCGTACGAGTCGCCTCGACAGCGAAGCTCCGCCGCCACCGGTTTTGCTTTACCTGCTCCGTCCCGGTGAGGTCCCCCTCGGACGATTATCTCAGCCTGCTCCTCTTTCCTCTTCTTCGGCGGTGTTTTGAACACTGACGGCAACGGCCGGTGGTCATTTACTTTAGCGCCACACAGTGATTCTCAACAGCAGTTTCAGTGTCATTTATTCCTTCATCTGTTTTTTGTTTTTTTTTAAATTCTCTTGTCATATTCAGCAACGGCATTATTAAATATCCAAATGTTCATAAGAAGCTTTTCAGTGTGGTACATGTTTATCTGTGAATATAAACTAAAAAACGTGTTGAAAACAAATTGACATGCCTTATTCTGAATGTCTATTATCATTGTGCCATGTTGTTTCAGGTCCTGAGAGAAATGTTTAGATAGTGGTTTGTTCTTCTGAATGTGAAATCAGTAATATCACTTGAATTAAAAATACAGTCGTTGTCTTTTTCACTGAATTCAAGACATATGAGTATGTCTTTATCAAGAAATTGAATGGCTTGCATAGTTTTTCTAATAATATAAACTACACAGCCACCCAAAATATTTTAGTATACATTCATGTAACAAACAAATGACCGATAATGTCTTTTTCAGCTTCTTAAGATTTTTTTTATCCTTTTTATCGTCTACTTTTGGAGTCATAGTTACTGATCTCTGGATGGGCTGTAATATACAACTTAATATATCAATTAAAACTGTTGGATAATCTCTTAACTAACATTCTTATTTTAAGTTGGCAGGGAATAGTTGATATGTTAAAAATCTGTCCAGTTCTAGTAAGCTATTTAACCAAAACAATATCATTATCAAACCACTTGGGGAAATAAAGTCTCCAGAAGGGCTTGTTTAAGCAAATGTATAGTTTTTTTGGGGTAAATTATCATTTTGTAATAACATTTAAGTTTACATTTAATTCCAACTAATGAGTGAAAAACATGGTTATGAAAGCAAGTTTTTCATTTACTTTCTAGATCTAGCATCTAAGAGTAGATTACAAGACGCAAACTTTCCTACGGGCCGGTCCAACGCCTAAACATAGCTAGTCTATTGATGTACTGAATTAACTGATTTTACACCCTAAAATCACTTTTTTTAAACAGAAATTGTCATATCGTGTACCAAAGGACGGCATATTCTGCTTGGAAACAAACAAGAGATGTATAAAATGATTCAGGAAGGAGTTTTGTCAAGTCTGAGTAAATAACATTTCAAATGTTGGGTTATATGAAATGTAAGGTTAAGTCTTCTTTTTGAATATAACAGTTTGACATTAAAGTATAGTATATGCGAGTCCACAGCTCCCATTATGTTACATTAGACTTCATTAGAGTCAGAAAAGTAGAGCTTTAAAATTAGATAATCAAGTCAGCAAATTTCTCTATCATGCATATGTAATAACATTTGTTTGAACATTCAATCACCATGCACACTCCTATGTCAGTTTGTTTACAATTACTAACCACCCTGTTGTTAAGGTCAAAATCTTATGCCCACGTCATGAAATCAAACAAAACCATTGACTTTTCCATGGAAATGACCATAACAAAAGATTTTAGAGCTGTTTTTTTTTTCATTTTCTTTTCCAAAAGAACAATGACACATCTTCATTTGGCCAAATAAGTAATCAAACTAATTTGTTTAACTGAAAAACAAACATGCAGAGGCCTTAATTATTATAATACTTACATAATTACAACCTTAAGCTCCTCCACAGAGTCTCAATAAGACTTGACATCTGTGCTCTAGGAGAACCACTTTGGTGTCCTTCATAACGTTTCAGGAAAATCTAAATGTATGTATTTAAAAAAAAAAGAAAAGACAAACGGGTTTTTTTTTTTACATTATTCCTCAGAATAATGATCCCATGCATCAGAAGCATCCACCTTTCTTTTCCAAACAAAAGCACCGTCCGTCTGCATCATCAGACAAGAGGACAGACTTCAAAAACTCATCCCCATGTCAGATGTTTAAAAGCAAAGCTCAGTCTTTGATGTGCCACTGTGTGCAATGGAGTTCTTCTTGGTCAATGACTATGAAAGCTGCCTCGCCAAATTCTTCCACTTCCAGGTTTGATTTGAACTAAACTTGTCTCCTTGTACTTTTCTTTGATGCGACATACAGCTGTTATAAACAGTGAAATAACTTTCCTTCAGATGAGAATTCATTATCTTCTGTCTGTGTCCAAGTTGACTTCTTTACTTTTTGACATGGGGATATCACTTCTGTGATATTTTACTGTGTAAAGGTTTATGAAATATTTAATCACTGCTCAGTATTTTGGGTATATATATATATATATATATATATATATATATATATATATATATATATATATATATATATATATATATATATATATATATATATATATATATATACTTTTTGCATATTGACACTCCATCAGGACCCTCCATAGCATTGTTTTGATGTTCTATTTCAAAATTATATTTAAAAATAACAAAAAAAAACTGCTTATTACCTTCAGCCATTTTAAGTGTTAAAGAAAAGATCAATCAGGCTCTTTTATGTCAGTTACTAATTTTAAAGACAGTTTTTTTTACAATAACTTCACATGTCTATGATTGTATTTACTATTTGCTTTTTGTAAAATCAAACACTACAGTCTATAAATCCTTTTTTTTAATTGTCTTACGTCACTGTCATGCGTTCATATAAACAAATAAGTTCCAATACAGGTTAAACCTAATCCATTTGTCTTGCCTTGTTGTCTATTGCCCAAAGGAATCTTGTAAGCGTGCAGTGCCTGACATCTGACCACTGCACAGCTGCCACAGTCAGAAGCTGATGCCATCGGAGTTTGGGGAGGGGGGGGGGGGGGGGGGGGGGGGGGGTCACTCAGACAAAAACAAACCAAAGATAACTTATGACATCAGGTCACACGAACTTCAGTTCCTGGATGGCGGTCCAGAGTTAATCCCACTTCCAAGCCGGATTTCTAAAAGGGGGACTTACTGACAAAAGATGACGACGACAACAACGGAATGAGGAAATTGACGAGGGTAAACCATGTGCAAAACAAAGTTGTTCATTGCTGATAACCATACAACCTGATGAGCCGCAGGTCAGTCCGCTCAAGTCTCACAGAGGAGCTCGGTCTTAGCACATCCCGATGGAAGCATCCTTCCTCAAGCTCTCCGCGGTCCGCCTGCATCCAGTGATGTCCTTTCTGCTGCTTACAGTGCTGTCCTCTCTAGTGGTGCATGATGCTGAGGCGTGGGGCGCCAGTGTAAAGTACGCGGTGAACTGCCCCGACAGATGCAACGCGGAGCGGTGCGGCGGGACGCAGCGGTGCGCACGGACGGTCCTGGACGACTGCGGCTGTTGCCAGGTCTGTGCAGCCGGCAGAGGGGAGCACTGCTACCGCACTGTGTCGGGGATGCACGGCGTGAAGTGCGGACCAGGATTATTCTGCGAGTTTTACAAGGATGAAGACGATTATGGCGACGAATATGGCATTTGCAAAGGTATAAGCCCATTATTTAGCTTTATCATCATCATTATTAATTTATACTTTAATCCTGTTGCTTTTTCTGCATGCCGCATTCTGAACAGCTCAGTGACGCTTTCTTGCATCAAAGTCAACATTCCTTCATTGTACTAGAACATTTTAGTTTGCAGGCTATGTGATGATTTAGCCCATCCCAACTGCATTTAACCATTTGTAAAAGGCTATACAGCAGGCCCAACAGCAAGCATCAGCATCCCGCAACGACTTCATGATTATCTCTCTGTCATCTCTATCGTTTGATAGTTTGAGTTTAGCATCCAGTCGCAGTCTTTTCTTCTCTCTAATCTTCAGAAATGACAAAGAAGTGTTTGTTTCTTTACAGACTGCCCATATGGGACCCATGGGGTGGAGTGTCGTAAGCCATGCAACTGCAAAGGGGGCATATGTGACAGGGAGACAGGATCTTGTCTCACCCTCACATTTTTTGCCAAAATTGCCAGCAAGCTCAGGACTGAGCAAAGAGCAGGTAAATAAGTTGAGTTCTTTATTCAGCAGATCCTTAGTGGGCTGCTATGAATCAAGGGTCTAACCAAACGACTAAGTAGGCCTGAAGTTATGACGAGACAAGATATGTCATTTGCGTGTGTTACTTAAAGCTGAATGAAGTTGTTAATTTTATGTCCGTAGGAGGTGAGGCAGGCTCAGGAGAAGTGAGCTCTGCACAAAGCACAGACCAGGGCACAGACAGATCCACTGCTCCAAAGCGGCTCAACCCTCGCTGACAAGAACTCACAAGACTCAGTCTGTTCAGTGTAAATGTAGCGTTAACTTATAAATAAACCAAATGATGACCAAAATGATATTTTATTATGTTACATGATGAAAAAGGAGAAACTTTTCTTACAGCGTTTTTGAGTATTGTTTGGTTTCTTTGGTCGTTGTTTAGCACCACCATCTTTTATATGAGTATGTTACTTAAATGATGTTATGAGCTCTAATTATTATTATTAGTAATTGTGAATTTCCCCATTGTGGGACAATAAAGGAATATCTTATCTTATTATGGATGTTCAAGTTAAGGCTTTGATGTCTTCTGGTGTGCCTTGATTTTATGTATTATTGCTGCTGTAAGGAAATTAAGAGCGAGAATCGTAATGTTGTCATTGTTTTTTGTTTATTTTGTTTAGTTAAAAAAAACTCTTTTCAACCTTTTTTTAAACCCTTTTACTTCCTAACAATGTTCTGTTTGCCAACATGGACAATGCCGGCGATGACATGTACAGCACACCAGCCCTTGTAAAGAATGCTCTTGCAATAAAACCAAAGTTATCACTGACTCTTGTCGTCCAATTACCAAATTAACTCATTGAAAGATCTAGACAACAGAATATTTAAGATGATTTCAACTAAATGACATGCAGTGGGGGCAGCACGGTGGCTTAGTGGTTAGCACTGTTGCCTCACAGCAAGAAGGTTCCCGGTTCAATTCCCGGCCCGGTGGGTCTTTCTGTGTGGAGTTTGCATGTTCTCCCCGTGCTTGCGTGGGTTTCCTCCGGGTACTCCGGCTTCCTCCCACAGTCCAAAAACATGCGGTCTAGGTTAATTGATCTTTCTAAATTCTCCCTAGGTGTGAATGTGAGTGTGATTGGTTGTTTGTCTTCCATGTGGCCCTGGATAGACTGGCGACCTGTCCAGGGTGTACCCCTGCCTTTCGCCTGATATGCGTCGGGATAGGCTCCGACAGACCCCCGTGACCCGGAAACGGATAAAGCGGGTATAGATAATGGATGGATGGGACATGCAGTGGACTCTGACCATAAATAATGTAAAGTTAGTTGTATTGTGATTTTAGGAATTTCAATGCAAAGTTTTAGAGAAATCAGAGCTCATCCTGAGATTGGCCTCACTCATATGTCACATTCTTGTTGAACACCTGGATAAGTTTCTCTGAATCCCTGAAATTAAATTCAGAACACGATTTTTCCCATCAAAAGAACATTTTCCCTCTTTTTGTGAGTATTTTTAGTCCTTTTCAGTGACAGCCTGTCTTCTTGGACTTTGGCATAGTTGGATTAATGCATTGGAAAGGCCCTCTCTGAAAAGATATATTTAAAATTTCTGTTAGGCAGAAACTTTTTTTTTCTTTATCGAGTAGTACCAAAAAGTCAGAAAGTCTGGGGAGAAGAATGTCTGCCTCAGTCAAGGTAATTTTTACCGTCTTCATTCCCATGGTGACTTGAAATGATTCATCCAACCAGGAGCAGAGATTCTGTCAGTTTCATTTCTAATAAAGTGCAAAATACCCTACTTTCTTGCCACAAATAACAAAAATGTACTTTGTTTCCATGCATAAAACTCAGTGACAAAAAAAGACTTTAAAAGAACTAAAGAGCAAAGAAAAAAATCCCTTTGAGAGAAGATTGAATAAACTCTCTTTATCTGGAAGCTCAACTTATTTGAGAAAGCTGTAATAAAATACAAACAATGCTTATATTAGTTAAGATGAGCGGAAAAGTCATACAATTACTGAAAGTTTGAGTTGGTGTTGTTTTTGTGGGAACTATGCATTTAGTTTGTTTTTTTTAACTACATTTATGCTTATAAAATACAACTCAAATCAATAGTTTTCCTGAAAAATTACAACATAAGACAAGATATTGTCAAAAATGAAAAATGTACCCAATACTATCAAAGATAATTGTATAACTCTTTTATATGTATATATATTTTAAATATATATATAAAAAAAGGGTTTTGATCAGATAAATTGGAAGTACTGTCATATTTGTTGATCTTTGATTCAGCAGGTATAAAAAATAAGCATTTAATAAAATATTTTGTATCCTCTTGAAGGCCAGAATGAACCAATGATTGAATGATAAAATATAAAATGTGGTCATCATTGCATTTGTGGACGTTTCCTCTCTTTTTCTCTAATACATAATCAGGAACTGTGAAATTACTACTGGAGATTAAAACTATATTAAATGCCTCTGACAAGATTTCAACATATTCCTCTCCAGCTATAAATATCTGCTATTAACCTCACCTCTGACTCTTTCTGGTACAAAAATGTTTTCCAGTATTCAGCCTGTTTATTTCCTGTGCTTCCTGACACCTGTGAAAATGGCCCTTCTTCCTGTTGTTGTTGTGTCTGCCCAGGACAGGAATTTAAAAGCTTGTTTTTTTTTTTTTTTGTTGTTTTGTTTTTTTTCAAGTGACAATCCAAAAGCAGGGAATTTATAAGTGGCACAGGGCTGCCAAGACTCTGCTGTCTATCTGAGAGTTAGAGGACATGTAAACAAGTTGGTCCTCAGAGAAATCTTTTACATGATCTCAATTTTAATGCACCTTCACAACTATAAAAATGAACATTTCTATAGCTCAAAATAAATCCAAACTAAACATCCAGGGTATTTCTTTTAATCGACATAGAGTGGAATCTAATGATCAGTTACATTTCTTCATTATAGATTATTTAAATCAGCGTTCAATAAATGATAAAGAAACAGATGGAACAATAATTAATTTTTCTTTTTAATGGCTTACCAGAAGCACAAAAAGTAAGTACACAAATAACAAGGGAGTGAAAGAGGTGCTCTTTCTTTTATGTAAATATACATCTGTTATTTGTTTTAGCAGGGCCAAGTGATGGACTGGTAACCTGTGAAGGATGTGCCCCACCTTTCATAGAATGACAGCTGGGATCAGCTCCGGGAGAACCTATGACCCTAAACAAGAAGAAGCAGAAGTGGGTACAGATGATGGCTGGATGCTTAATAATCAAGCATAAATAGATGCTATTATAAGTTAAAGTTGAATTCAAGATTTTAATCAAGTGAAACTACAAGAGTATGAGCTTCAACATTTGCAAAAATCAGTACAACTAAAATCACACCTTATGTATTGTGGCAATTCTTTTCTAAAGTTGCATCATATTATTGGTTTGTAATTGCAAATGCATTAACTCTGAAATGCTACAAGGTCTTTGAATTTCTAACACCAAATTCAGGCTCGTGGGTAAGAGATGTGAGCAAAGTTTGATGTGCAGTTAGGGGGACAACAGAGACCATCTCCAGACCACGGTGAAAGTTTATGAAACAAAATACCGTTTTTTGTTTCCTCCTGGTAGAAACATGAGTTAGTCAAGATAAGTGTGTTTGTGTTTTGGAACAAGGCTGTGCTGGATTTCACCCAAATTCAAGTTGTTTAAGTCAATTCTAGACTACTTTAAAGTTTTTGTAGGCAAAATAAGATGGAATTAGACTATGTTAGAATGGTTTTAATCAATAAATCGGAGGTTTACACCAATATCAACTTTGTTTGGCTCACATTAAACAGTTGGTGTAAAGGATTTTGGTGGAATGCCGTCACCATAAATGAGATCATTTTGCATAAAGACAAGATTAGACAGATTTTAAATTACGTTACAAAATGGTTGAGTTTAAATTAAAATGAGTTTGGTTCATATTCAGCTGGACTTAAAATTAGAGGATGAATACCTGCTAATAAACTTTGATTTTATTGATTTTCTTTCCCCTCAGTATTTAATCTCTTTCAAACAATTAAATACGTGTCAAGGATATAGCTCTTCAGTCTAGGGACAAGGCGACACGCTCACAGACACGCACACACTCAGTGGTACAGAAAGGTATGGGAGCCGTCTGTATATGAGGACCGGAGCGTTCTGAAGCGCTCAGGCTCAAATGTTCCTTTTATTCCCCTGAGAACTGACAGGCTGAAGTCCCGCAACCAAACAAAGGACACTGGAAAATAACAGGAAAGCGTTGGTGAGAAAAACCCTTTATCTGACTCCCTGAACGCGTCACTGCCGCCTCTGCAGAAACAAAGGTGCGTGAATGGAGTAGTAAATAACACTGATTTACTGCAAATAGATGTTCTGGTATTTGCAGTCTGGCCCTGCCTCAACGGGTTGTTTACTGTAGCTGCAGAATTACAAAGCTAATTGGAGACAACACATCACCAAGACAAAGGAAATTAAGGGATGTGATTGATTACATTGATTGCAAATATCAAAACTAAGGCTCATGAGAAGTAACAAGAAGTGCGTCACCTCATGACATTGATTCAAATGATGGGAATTGAGTTGGATGCATAAATTCCTGGGCTTCCTTTTCGTCATTTCAGGTTCTCACAAATGCAGTAAACTGGGAGAAGCAAAACAAGATAGTGGAGCCTTGACCTCGGTGACCTGGCAGACTTCTGACCCTGGAGGGATCGTTTTCTGACGTTAGGAAGAACGTCCCACCACAGCTTGACTAACGCACATCAAAAATGTGAAAAGTTAGGTTTAGTAACCAGGAGAAAGCAACAATTTTAGAAGAGCCCTTTCATGCAAGTCTACTGCGTTTGAAAAAGGCACATTTAAAATTGGGCTTTAACATATTTGAAAACCTTGCAGCATTTCTAAGAACATATATGTTAAAAAAAAATTAAATGATGAAATGTGTACATTTCCAAGAAGCAGTGTGAAATTGTGCATGTTACTGGTCTGGATAATAGTCAGTTTAACTATGATAAGAGATGATCTAAACCAGTGATTCTCAACTGATTCCCAAAAGTGTGTCATAGACCCGTTTTTTGTGGGTTTACCTGAGGCAAAGGCCTCAGGTGAAAACACATATATTTTCATTGTTTTAGAACTACTTCTCAGTTGTTGTACTTTTTTATCATGACATCAGTCATTAAGGGGTGATGGTGGGTCCCAAAGCCAGATCAGCCAAGAGCCACTGATCTAGATCATGTTTGAATATACACGATAGATAAAGGAGCATTTCACACAAACATGTTTAATGGACAGACAGTTGGGTACAAGAAGGTGATAGCACTCTACATCACAGTTTTCACTGCATAATAGAATTATTTTCTCTAATTTGGCATGTTTGATTAGACGTCTTTCAGAGAAAGTCCTATACTGTATATGCCAGGCGTTATCCATGGTTTCCATTTCTGGTCACTTTGAATGTGATTATATGCAATTAATGTTTATATGCAATCCATGTTGTCATCAGCAAAAAAGCTTTTCCAAAACAACACAACTACTAAAATTACACAAAATATCTACTACTATTGCTCTCAAGAGGTTTGAAAACTAATTCACCTTTTTAATGCCTAATATATGAAATATGAAATGTGAAATTACAGACAGAAATAATTTTTTTCTTCCTTTTTTAAATGTTTGTCACCGATTGGAATAAAAAACACCTCAATTTTTGTCTGTAAAAGTTTCTAAGATATACATATTTTTGTATTATTTTGAAATCACCTGGATCATTGTTCTTTGTTTCTTTCTTTCTTCTCGGCATCTGAAAAACGAAACAAAAAACAACTTGTTGATCAGGAGGGAAACCGTAAATGCAAATTTAAAGAAATCAAATTCTTAATAACACATTGTATCTTTCATAAAGTGCCAAAACATAAAGAAATCATAAAAAATGTTCTTATGCTTCGATAATTAAACAAGCGTGGACGTACATCAGATGAACACCATCAACACTGCGGTGATTCACACCCCATTTTTTAGAAAGGTTGCTGATTGTTTTTGTTCCTCTTCTCCATATGGCAAAATCTTAAATCTGTATTTTGTTTCAATCATATATTTGTCAGACATAAAGGAAATAAGTTTCGGTGTCTTCGCTGAACATAACCTCACTCAATCTAAAAATTAAGGCTCAGCGCATATATTCGCTTTGAAATTCAACGTAGAAGTAAAAAATTTTTTATTGTACATGAGGCAATATGCACTCAGAAAAGCACCAGAAGAAGGAGTTTCACATCTACATCAGAGATCCCAGAGTTTCCCACAGGAATGAATGGACGTCCGGATGTATCGCGGGAGTGCACAGAAGCAAATGGAAAAGAGACATGAGGGAGGAAGGAGGAAGACATAACTCCACCAACAGTGTAGCTCTGTGGGCACAAGTTCATCTTGGATGGACAGAAAAGTTGTGTGGTCATATGAGTCATATTTCAGCTTATTTTTGGGAAATACAAACGTCAGGTTGAACAGCATCTGTGTTGTTTGGAGCTGCACCCCTGCCCATGGCCAGGGTGACTTGCATATGTAGGTACCGTCGAGGCCATGGGGGTGTAAATTAAACTCTAGAGAAACATATGTCACCATCAAGTTATTTCAGCGAGACGATGCCCAAACTCATCCTGAGAGACTTACAACTCACATTGCCTCATAAACACAATTTTCTGCAGTCTAGATCTGTCTCCTATTTGAAACGACAAGTATGGACTATTGGGAAGCGGAAATTCCATCTTCACCAAGAATGGAGACAGATTCTTGATGTAAACTGTAATATTTAGTATCCTTAGTTCATAAATCATTATAATCTTTTAATAGGGTGATGTAACACAGAGGTAAAAAACACTTTATAAGCATGTTTCTGGCACACAATTATAGATTTTTCTTAGAAAACTTCCTAACTTTTCTGGAAACAATGGTTGTACTAATAATACAAGAGCATATGTCAGATGATAGTCAAACTTAGTGGTGTCATGTAAGAAACAAAGTCCTCAGGGCAATAAATATAAATATAAATAAATAAATATTCACCACTTCACTTCAGCAGCTCAGTAAAGTAGAAGCAACTGTGAAAAAACAGTAATATTAATTTCTTTTTGAGTAATTATTAGTCAGTGGCATATTGATTCAATCCAAGTAGGCTTGTAGGTTTCACAAGTCTATTTCGTAAATTATCTTTTTTTTTATTTTTTATTTCTTTGGCCTGGTAACAGCTCATTTGTGGCAATATATGATTTTACTTTGATTTTCAAGTTTCTAACTTAGAAATCAGACATATAAGCCCAAATCATTAAGCAATTTGTTTCTCTAATAAGTAAATATCTTTAGTAGTGTTTACGAGTATGTTCAGGTTATAGAAAAACACCAAAACAAGTATACTAGTTGAAGATCCTAGGTCAACAGTTTTAAATGTTACCAATAAACCAGCAGGGGGCGCTATTGTATCACAAAGACAGGACCTTCGCAGAAGAGGAAACTTTACACTGTGGACACTCTCAGGATAACGGACCAGAATAGTATCCATATAAAGCAGCTTATAGATAATTCATGTATCATAATACTGGTACATATAGACTTTTTGCATTTGTGGTAATCAAAGTCAATTGATTGTAAGTTTAATGCAGGTGTAAAGTATCCCTCCCAGAAGGCTTGTCCTTTTGGCCAAGCAAATATTTGATCTTCTGTGAGAGAGGCAAGTGTATTTCTGACCAGCATACATTTCTCACATGATTAAAGTGCACGAACCAGCACTACCTCACAGATCCTCGGGCATGAATATTGGAGTCGTTCCAAATTACAGGACTGAAACCTTTGGTGAGGAAGCCTTTTGCTTTATTGATTTGAGCCAGCACGCAGCGGGACCAGAGGGCAGCCCAAAGTGTCAAAATCTTGCAGTCAGTCTGAATATTTAAAGTATGAAAAGTTGCAACACTGGTGTTCACCACACTGAACATGGACCAGAGAGAGGAAGGAGAGAGTTGTCTGAGAACATCAGAACATCTCATCAGTCATAGATAAGCATGTTGGGCAACCTGAATGGAAATGTTCACAAGAGGACAACTGATGAGAACTTGAAGCGGTGGATAACTGAACGATAACCAAAGAGCCAAGATGAGCTTCCAAGGTCCAAGGTGAACTTCAAGGTCAAAGTACATTATGTCAAATCCCACCATCTGTCACTGTTTGACCCAAAGTGGACGACCGAGGACGACCCAACTGTTGAAAACAAATCATTAAAGAATTATTTGTCAAAAACGCATTTTGACAAACACCCAAAGCTTTTGACAGAATATCCTTTGGACAGATGAGACAAAACTGGAGCTTTTTTGGCAAGTCACATCAGCTTTATGCTCCCAGTCAAAAACGAATGCATTCAAAGAAGAATAAAGATACCGCTTTGCAGGTGAAGAAGTCTCAATGAGAGTTACAGAAATCTGTTGGCCGGGGACTGATTCAAAAGGTTGTGAAACAAAATATTAATTTGATTAATATATATTTCATCAAGGCCAGATTCATTAGTTTGCTTTTAAAAATTATTCTCTTGAACCACAATTCAAACGCTGTGTCTGATGTTCATCATTCAATGCCCGGTGTCAACAGTGTACCTGCATATGAACTGTGGTGACCTGCTGACCCTCCAGCCAAACTTGCTTTGTTTTTGTTATCATAAAGGAAGCATTTCATGTCATCACACTTTTAAAAAATTGTCTTAAAACCCATATATTAATTTTTTGGCTTTCAACCTCAGTGAGGCTTGGAGTCTTTATTTAGTTTCTGGTGTTTTAATTGGTCTTTTTGTGATGAACTGTTGCTCGAATGTCATGTTTTTGTCGGTCTCGTATAGATTTTGGTATTTAGTTATATGCAGCCCTTCTTTTCAGCTGTGGTTGCTTTAAAGTGCTCTATAAATACAGTTGGTATGGTAACCTAAACTGTGAAGGTCAACATGTAAAATATAATAACTTGATATCTGGTTATCAACTTTGTCCTTGTGTGCATGTTAGACTGCTGCTACTATACGACCTTAGAATAATGATAACACGTTCTAATGAGTGACGTTTATCACTATTACTATTTATTTGCAGCCGTGTAACAATATTTACATCCACAATTAGTCAACAGTAAAATAATATAGCAGCGTTAATTTCTTCCAAGACATTACAGTCATTTCACAGAGGATGGGTTTCCTGGTAGCTGTAATTAGCCTGACTAGACATAAGACAAAGTAAATGTTGAGAACATACAACAGTAGGCGCTAAGCCACCCTTCACCGTGTTTTTATTATACTTGCTGGATGAGGAATGCTGCACATGAAACACTGTGACCTTGTGACGTAAGAAGTGGCCATCTGCAAACAAACTAGAGCTGCATCTACTCCCTGGAGACTGTGGAGGAGCTGATCTGATAAACAACTAATGAGATTAGTGGGTGACTCTTCACAGAGGAGGCCTTCGGGATTTACATTTTTCTCAATGAGGTCTGCCGTTCTCATGGCCTTACACTGTTGGTGACTTCTGGAAATATCATGAAAATCTTAGGAGGTCCACGCAGCCATGAAGTTTCTCCTGGTAGACATTTGTCTTCTTCACATAATCATTTTTGAGCCTTTAATATTACTGTCTTAATTTTTTTAATATTCTCCTTATCCTTTTCACAAGACTATTATATGTAAAAATGGTTGCCTTGAAATAGTTTGGCATGTAAAACTAATTGCTGATCATTTTAGCCTTTTGATTGAAACTCGGGACAATGTTTGATATGTGGTTTTACTGCACCCTAGCGGCCAAGATTAGTCACTGCTTGTTTCATAACAAGAAAACGGGAAAGTTGTGCACGTTTTCAGTAACAAGACCTGTGCTTTCAAAATGCAGCATGTAGGTGACCGATAAGGGCAACGTAATGTGGCCAGATATCCTAAATTTAGAGACCATCCATGATGCTTTAATTTCTATGAAAGGACTTTCTGTCATATCAACAGAATCACATCTTCCTCATCATCTTCTCCACACCCAGTAGCACACAGGTGAAACTGTGCATCAGTGGACTACCCAGACCAGTCAGAGTTGCCATTGCTCACATATGTGATTTTGCAAAACAAGAAACATGCTGTCTTAATGATTTTATTTTGAGGAAGTAATTACTGCAGACACACCAGCCACCTCCTACATATGTTGGAATTTTCCTCCCTCGTTAGTAATTAGCACAGTTTTCAGGCTTAGGGAATGGCTGCCACGTGCCAGTAAAACATTAAAACTGCATTAAGATTCTGTATCTGGGCCATAGGGGTAATAATCGGCTGTTAATCAGAATCGGGGGCACCCCTAAATTTTATGTACAGAAAATCTCTTGAATGGATAACAATGTTTTTTTAATACTATAAAAACGGTAGCAAAATAAGAAAAAACAGAATGGTTTCAGCAATACACATACTGTAGACCACAGACTTTTTTCTTTTTCTTTTTTCTTTCTCTTTCTTCTTTCATCTGATGGATGGATGGATGGATGGATGGATGGATGGATGGATGGATGGATGGATGGATGGATGGATGGATGGATGGATGGATGGATGGATGGATGGATGGATAACTGCAAAATCAAAATAATGCCAAAACCTCCACTAACACCTTATTCTTGCATTATTGTACAATGATAAAATCTTTATATTACGAATTTATATTGCAAACATATTTTATATTAGGTGTGTGTATAAATTTTCAGGTTTTTTTATGTCGAGCCGATGGCTTACCAATGTACCAAAATGTGTATTTTATGTGTCATTTATATGTATGTACTGATTGACAAAAAAGGATCTTTGCTATATTAAACTATACTATACTATAGTATTAAAAAACTATTATTGCCTGGATTTGTCCAACCTCTTTAATTTACTGACTTATCTCTGGCAGAATTACAAATTTATGGTGAGGGATGACATGGATAATATAACAAAATTAAACTGGAAACTTAACAGTTTCATTCATATTGACCCTGTGCATGTAATGTTTTAACAATATATTCTCAACTTATAATTACTACACATGTTAATATGTCTCTAAGTATATTTGTATTATAACAGTCTATTTTGAGAGCTTTGTATGTTCTGCACAGAAAGAAAAATCCTTCTCTTCACGAAGACTATTCCTCGAGAAGGAAACACTATGGAATAGGAACACACCCCCACCCCACACCAAATATTCAGAATGCACTTTCCGTGGTGTGTATTCAGCTGGGTTTGCACCAAAGTGAGTGCAGAGAGACTAAATAAATGTTTGCTGAGCTGCATTCACACAGTCCTTTGTTTATGTCATCTTAAAGACACGTTAAATGTGGGGTAGCTTCCTGGGTGTGTGTTTGCTGGATTAGTCACTTGATGTATGTGAAATGCTGTTTTCAGCTTCTCATTATGAAACTCTAGGAAAACACATTTCTTGGCAGTACATTTTTTAAACGAGTAGAACAACGTGTGAGAGTTTAAAAGCTGTTCTGGGTTCTTCAGTGTGGACTAAGGAGCTTCAGCTGCACTGCTGTAGTATGGCTCAGGCTGAGCCCTCGTCTTGAGACTTCCTCAAACATATTCACACACTTTTTCCCCTCCCTGTCCCCCTTCTTCCTCCTCCTCCTTTTCTGTGTAACCACTGTACACACACACACACACACACACACGGTCTTCTTAGAGCGTCTCACCGGCCAGAATGATGAGAATTAGGACCGCATAGACTGCAGTGTTGGTAGAGTGTGTGTGTGTGTGTGTTTGCCTGGGTTTCTGTGAACGTGCACATTTGTGTGCATGTGTCTGGGCGGTCTCCAGCTGTAGTGGTGCCCCATGTATAGCTGTGCTGACCGCGACAGTCATCCTGTCCACAGAGGAGACTTTCTCAGATGGTGTGAGCAGTCAAGGGAAAAGTTTTAAGCTGCTCGTCTGAGCTCCAGATAGCTCAGTCCATTCAGCACACACACTTAGTCAGTCCAGGAGAGGAGCAACAACAGAAACCGCAGCTGAGGAGGACTCCAACTTGATCTCGTCTGAGACTGGGATTTCTGTTCTTGTTGATTGATTACCTATCACTGCATTGGATACCCTGGTTGTATATCATCACCAAACTAAAGCTGAGGGAATCTACAAGGCTGTGTGTTTGAAAGGTGAGTCTGCAGTCTGCTGCTGTTTGAAGTTGTTTGGGTTTTCTTTTTTTTTCCGTAGCATTATTATTACTAAGCTGCATTCACACATCTCCCCGCATGTTGTGGTATAATAAGGAGAATGAGGCAGCAAATGCTCTGGCAATGTTGGGTTGAGTGACAGTCCAAGCTGTAAATTATATTCTCAGCAGGAATCTGTAAATATCAGCTTTATGTTGCAGCTGTAACATCATATTTAGCATATTTTGATATTTTATGGCAGATGCCAATGAATTTAATAGTGTCCTGTTTAAATGCTTGCAGGTGTTTGGTTTGGTTTGATCGCATGTGACCAAGATCAAATAGAGAAAGTAGGGCAGTGGATTCAATTTACTGATGAATGGCTAAATTAATTAAAGCCCTTGTTGACTGAACCTTTCAAATAACCCTCACTCTCTAATGGATTTTATCACTCAGTTGATGGTTCATTAATGTAGTAGTATTATCACTGCGCTGAATCAATGACACAGCTCATTCGCCGGTGTTACCTGCAGTGTCATATTAAGAATGAAGCATTGAGGAAAGAGAGTGGATGACCTGCAACTAATAAATACATGTCTGCCAACTGGGTGGCTCTTCTCTGAATCTGTGATGCATATTTGCCTTAGAGCAATATTCCTTATCTAAAGTATATTAAGCATGCCGACAACCCTGTGTGTAACCATGTGTAACCAGGGTGAATTGTTTGTGACATTTTATAGATTGTGTTAAAGTAATTAACATTCAAGACACTTAAGCTTCTCTTAGACCAGATATTTAAACTGCCAGATATGTTTTCCAGGGTTTCCCTAATTCTGGAGAAGCATATACAGATGGTAAAGCCATTTAAATGCGCTTTCCAAAACAGTGACCTCCTGCTCAGCTGTCAGCTTGCCCAACATCCTAAAATTCAATTACCCCTGGATTAATGGTCAGATCTGTGCCAGGAAGTTGCTGATTTCAACTGCTGACAACATAACTACAAAAAGGAGGCAAAAACAAAGGAGAATGAGAAATATGAACCGGAGAGAAAATGATGTTGACAAAACGACACGGGTGACATAAAAGAAGTGTCTGCAGCTCATGTCCTCTGCCTGGTGTGTTAATGGAAAAGGAGGATGTGAAAGCAAACAGGGCATGAGCCGAGGTAAAAGGAGGGATGATGACCCTCATGTGCCAGGAATGTCGGCACCGCACAAGCTGTGCTGCTGGAAAGCCGAGGGATCAGGTTCCCTGTGTCAGCTGCTGCCCTCGACTGTTCCCAGGTCTAACTTTGTGATACAGTGTATCTGTTTATTGATAGAGGAGGAGAGACGCAGACCGAAGCTACAACAAAACCAGAGCTGATGACAGTTTGAAAATGCATCAGTCAAAAAAAAGGTCGTCATTTCAAAAAATATACTCATATATCTTATGTTAAAGAGTGACATATAACTAATTTATAAAACATTGAACTGTTGTCAGTTGCTGCTTAGCTTAGTCCGGCAGAAAGACCAGAAAAGAGGCCTTGCACATTTACAGAGTGACAAATCAGCAGCCCATAAGTTAACCAGTTACAAATATATAGTACAAATTTACTAAACTGGCAAGTTTTATGTGTGGAACAGAAAAAACACCAATTAAAATGTTTAGCTTTGTTGATGACTCTCAAAACGCTGGACTGATATATGACTCATATGTGAAAACACAATCATCTTACTTCAAAAATGACAACAAAATCTACAAAGATCAATGCAAATGAGTAAAAATATGCAAACAAGCAGAATTCTTGATAATCAGTACCATGCAACTGATCACTGTGGCAGTTGCCACATGCTTCCAGTTCAGACGTAATAATAGGTCACAAGCATGACGGTGACCCTGCATACTGAAGTCCTGAACCACCACTGCTTAGTTCTTTAAAAAAAGATTGTTTATTTGGGATACTTTATTAAATCAACTCCCCCTTCACAAGTCTCATAAGACTATAATTTTCAACTCAACGGCGCTCAAATTCCTGATTGTTTTTTTATGGTTCAGGACCGTGGACAGCGCATATGGCAGGGCTATTTATTATGTGATTTAAGCATAATATGTTGGAATAAGGAAAACATTTCGAACTTAACAGCCAGCTATAACTGTAGTCTTCTTTCCTCAGTTCAAATTATGTGATAACTTATCCAAACCTGAAACCTCCATGTGATTCTTTTAGTTGTCTTTTTCTTTGCCCTTTGTAAGGGGGGGAGTTCATAAGTGAAAGATGCAATTACTGTGACTGAATACTCAAATGCATCAGTAATGTCAAAATGACATATTCAAGCAACAATAATTTTGTGAATCACACAATCAAGGAGCCAATTCCAGTAATTTATTGACTGAGTGCATTGAAGTGCAACTGTTTTTCTAATGTTAACACAAATTATTTTGTCAAATAAAAGCCAAACCGAAATAAAAGCAAAAACCAAGTATGCTTGTTTTATTCCACTTTGGTGTGAAAATCTCCACTGTCTTTTTTTTTTATTTTTTATTTTTTACTGACATCATTCTTTTCTCAGTTTGGTTGTGTCTGCTGACTATGTGGCTGTGCTCTGCAATTTATGCTGCTTCTGTTGGAATATACTTGGTACATGATTTTTATTTTTTCCCAGCACAGTAAGTGACCCTGTGAGCTGCAGCCATCAACACCCCAAATGGGCAATGTGCTGACAAACAGATTGGCTCTAGAGTTGTGATTCTGAACATCACTGGGGAAAAAAAAAGAAAAAAGAAAATCACAACAAGCCATCTGCTGGTGTGCACACACCGCATAGATTTACGCAACACAGTCAGTAGAGAGACATGGCCATGTGTAAAGGAGAAGTACAATGATAAAACAACGGTAGAGTTAATGTAAAAAAAAAAAAAAACATAAGCACAGTCAGCAGAGGTTTACAAATAATAAAAGTAAAAAACACTGAGAGAATGAAGGAAAAGAACAGGAAGAATGTGCAAGGTGAACATTAATAACATAATGTGACGACAAATTGCCATAATTTATCTGCAATAAAAGCTTTCCAGTTAGGTTAATGTATCAGAACAGATGTTCTGGGACCTCTTTATTTACAAATAAAGTACTGGGGTTTCCTGTTCAGCTTAAAGCATGCACTATCACTGTTGAGAAGCAATAAGGGCTGGGGAAAAAATTGTCCATATTTAGAGACCCTCAAATAATATGTGAGAAAACGTTTTTTTGATCTGTGCGTACAGTTTCAGTTTGTCCTCTGACCCCATGACCAAAGAATATAATATCACAAACTATCTTGTTTGGTGAGGGAATTATCCCTCTGGGTGCTCCAGTACACGCTTTACAAAAGATAACCACACCAAGAGTATCATTAGTTCAGTTTTAAGAGTGTGTCGAACACATGTAGGATGAATCAGCGGTTAATGCGAAGTCTTCACCTTCATCTCTCAACGGGGATGCTGCTCAGTTCCCAGACACAATGTGACACATGGCAGGAGAGAAACGGGGAACGGAGGAGCAGTGGTGTGGGAACGAGTGTGTCATCGGAGCATATGAAAGGGGCCACATGTGGCGTCTAAATCAGAGTGTAGACAAAATAGACAATGACTCTGCGGGGAGCTTATTGGACATTTCATCTTTATGAATTGATCCTTCTGTGTCTGTGCCTACCTCACCTTTCTTTGACTCACAGAGAGTTGCGTGGGCAGTGACTGATCATGAACTCGCACTGTAATGAAGTATGGGCTTGCAGAGCCTGACCTCCGTGCAACTCCTTCCTCTGATATAGTCTGTTAAATTGAGTTATGGAATTTTTTTTTTTTTCACATGCAACTACTTCCATCTGTGACTGCTCTGAAGGCTTTTTCTTCTTTCACATCTTCTTCAAGGATCAGCACAGCATATAGCAAGAACCATGCCCTCCCTCACCCCTGTGTCTTTATAGCTGCAGTCTAGCTGAAACAGTATGCAGCTTAAGCAGGCGAGAGTTATATTTGTCTTTAACACATGTCAGTTATGAAAGGCCGTGTTCTGTAGCCACTCTAATAGAGGAAATCGCATGGGGTTATGTAAAGGACTGAAAGCACTGACTAGCAGTCTTAGTTAATGTATCTTTTCTTGCATGTTTGGCAATGTTTTGTGCTGTTTTAAGCACATACAGTATGTGCAAAAGTAAGTATGCAGCTATGGTGTAAATGAAATGCAGACAGGAATAATTGCTGCAAGACTGAGCCAGTCAGCCATCAAATATGATGAATTGTTTACAATAGGGGAGAAGATAGATATTGTAACACAGTCAGTAACTTCAACTAGTGGCATTGTTTTCATGCCCTGTAATAACTATCATCTGAGGAAAGTTGGCAATGGGATTTCTGGGAAGCATCAAGGTTGATGTGTACAACAGTTGCTGAAAATGCAGGTCTGAGGTCTGATGACACAGAGGTGGTAATAGCAGTAACTGCATCACATTCAAAAACATAAATAGGCTTTAAGTGTATGACTATTTGCCGTATTGACACCACTGATCATTTGTAATATGACAAATTGCGTATTGCCATGAAAACCAAGAAGCAACATTTGGTTTTCAGGGCTGACGGCAATGACAAAGTAGGGGAAATTGCAGCTTACTGACCGACCAGCCATTGTTCAACCTCTGATAAAAAACACAAATCTTGAGCCCTCTGTGGTTTCCAGTTTTAGGCCCAGCTCTAAACTGCCTTTCCTATCCCAAATTCTTGAAAAGTAGTCTTACTGCAGCTGCAAGATTTTTTTGAGCCAACACAGTATTTATGAAAAGTTTCAGTTTGGTTTTAAACCTCATCACATCACTGAAACAAAGCTGTTCAAAATTTTTATTTAACTGATTTTAACATTAGATTTTTTTTTTTCAGATTTTTTTAACCATCAAATTCTGCTGTTGCATTTGGAGAATAATGTGGGGAACAAAGGAACAGTTTTAAAATGGTCTGAGCCTTATTTGCTAGGCAGGAGTTCCTCTGGGGGATTTTTCTTCTGGTACAGCTGCACTTGTATGTGGTGTTCCACAGGGTTTTGTTTTGGGCCCTACCCTGTTTTCATTATATTTGTTGCCCTGGGGTCTAGCTTTAAGAAACACAATGTGTCTTTTCATTGCTATGCTGATGATGTGCAGCTGTACATGCCTTGAAATTTGAATAGTAAGCGTTCACTATAGCCTCTGCTTGACTGTCTAAAAGACATCAAATCCCAGTTGTCACTTAATTTTCTAACTTTAAATGAAAACAAAACAGAATTAATTATGTTCTGTCCCTCTGGGCCGCTGGATGTAGGGTCTCTTGGTCCTCTCTCTCATTCCTCTGTTACGCCTCTTAGGATACATTTTGATAACACTTTTAAAGTTTGATAAACAGATTTCATCCTTGGTAAGTTTGAACTTTCTTCAGCTGAGCCTAATTTTTAAAGTCAATGCCCATTTCCCTCTTCATGCCAGGCTTGTTCATTCTGCCCAAGTTTATTTCAGACACAATAAATGTGTTTCTCTAGTTCAGTCCCTAACCCCTGTTGCACTTGTTAGTATGCTGAAAATACTTTTAGCACAGTCTTGCTGCAGTTTGGTGCTGACTAAGAACTTTTTTGTATTTTTGCAAGTCAGTGTATCACCTTTGTCCAATTGCAGTCATGATTGACAAAGTGGGATAGTACCTATCCTCCATTGCAGTGCTGGTTCTGTTTGTTATAGACTTAGTGATGGTGTCAGTTGCCTGGGAATGCTCTGAATCTAAGCCACATGGATCAACATAAAGGTTTACAGTAATTGGTTTTAAAAGAAAATAAATATATTGGTTCTTATTTAGGTGAATTAAAAGCATGTCTTGTAAGCTCAGAAAATTAACTTTCCTTGTTCTTACTTTTTAGTTGATGGTTCATGTGAATCCAAATTTGTCTCAGATGTGCCTCATGCTGTTGCCGTCGTGACCGTCCACTTCCTGTGGTCACAGACATTTCCTGTCAAGGCCAAAAAAACCTGCAGATTGGGCAATAGTCTGTACGGTCCCAATGAGTTGATGATTGAAAATTTAAAAAAAAAAAGAAAGAAAAAAGAGCGAAAGCTACACGACTTAAATTTCCCAAAGGATAAGCTTCACTTTTCAGAGAGGCCCGAGTCTATTTTCCTCCAAAGTCGCTCATTTCAAAGAAGGATGTGTCAAAAAACAGTTAAAGCTCTTTGTGTGCCCTTGGTTGCAGAACTTTACCATACGGAAAAACAAATATTATCTAGAAACAATACCTTGATTCTTTTTAGTCCTGAGCAGAATAAAAATGAAATAATTTTTTTTCCAATCTCCTTCAACTTCCTTATATCTTAACTATCTTGATGTCTTCATTTTAAGAGTTTTTGGGTGCAAAGAACGGTGTCCTTGATCTAGTAACATTAGATCTATCATAGGCCAGTTACAGTTATCACTTTATTTCTTTTATGACCGTTACATGTTCGACTTCTCATTAAACAGTTCTGAAACAGTTCAGTGCTTTATTTCTGCTACACTGCAGAAGAAAAACTGTCATTCATTACCTAAAAGTCATTGAGTGGCTGTATTTATGATATAACTGACAGATGGTTATTTTTAAACCAACAACGAGACATCCCACAGTCTGAGACCGCCTGTCTGAGTATCCATTACTGATGTACAGATAGACAGAGATTTGCTTTTAATACCCTCGTGCTGAAATAGAGGCAAAAACACCAGTGGTGGTTTGGAAGATTTGCATCCCTCGCAGAAAAGTCCGTCACTCCGTTCTTCTCTCTTGTACTTGAGCACTTTACATTTATCCATTTTTATATGACTGCCACAAAGCCACAGATATGTTGCACCCAGCCAAGAAATTACATGCTACAAACCTCAGAGGGCTGATTCGCAGCTATCTTTGTGTTCTCCCTCTGTGTGTGTGTGTGTGTGTGTGTGTGTATGTTGTGAATGCCAAGCTCTTCTTGTTTATAGTTAAGGTCAGGCTGTCTCTTCCCACTGGCTTCTCATAATGACCAAAGTTCACAGGCTTGCTGTGAGAACATCCCGGGATGTGTTCAAACTCATGATGTATTGAATATTCCTTGACAGCTAAGAAAAAAAAGTGACCACATGCTATAAAGAATTCTAACGAGTGGCATTTTCTTTATTGAACAAGCTTTTCATGAAGGAAACCTGGTTTACTTTTCTTTGTATTTTCTCCTAACCTTGTGTTATGCTTGGGAAAGAGACATTAATATACTTCATCTAGTTGCACTGCTTGTTTCGGAGACCTTGACTCAAGGGACGGAAACACTGCCGCAAATAGGCTCCACACATATCTACACACAGGTGTTTTATAGCGGCGTGGGATACTCCTCCAATCCGTTGTTTTAATGTGATGAGGGTGCAAAACAGTCAGGTAGTGATGCAGATGCAGTTGCTTCACATGTGCTCAGGACAACGCCTGAAATCATCAGTAAGGTTCACAGGGAAAGAGTGTACAAGGATTATATTTTTCAATATCAGATATATTTATTTAGCTGACTTTTTTGGCCTTGCTGTCAGGCTTAGTGGCCCCATAATGCAGCCACATATCACGATTTATTGAGCAAGCACATGTGCAAAAAAGAAAAAAAAGATCATGCAAGTAGGTAGCAAACTGTAGGAGTGGAAACTCAGAAGCTCCCAGCATGTCTCATGGAAGCTCATGAAACTGTCACAAATCTTAATTAGTCTTGATTATTAATATGATTATTATTATTTGCTGTTGTATACAGCATCAAACTGACATGAAGGTTGTTTATTAGTGTGTAGAGTTCAAACAGGTCATATAAGGAGTCTGAATGGTTCAGAGGTGTAGTTTCTCTCATAACTGCCTGTGAGGAGACCATGAGGCGTCACAAAAAGAACTGGACAAACCTTCTGTCATATCACCCATAGGTTTTCTAAAGAGAGGATGTGAAGCCAGATATTCAGAGCAATGGTCGATTCTATCTTTGTGGGTGCTAACTCCACCCAACCCCAGTTTGTCCAAACATGGGCACACGTGGGACACACCCACCTGTTTCGGTCATCACAAGCTTAGTTTTAGTTTGGTTTATCTCCTGATAAACTATGACAATAGCTAAGCTTACCGCACATCCATTCTAATCCCACCTTCCATCCTTACTTGTTTTAGATGTCTCTATTAAAATGATATCAGAGACAGCGTCAGCGCTTTGCTGTACCGGCTGTGGTCACTGGATGGCTGGCCAACCTGGAATGGGTCAGATGTAAGAAAAAAATTGCCTTTAAGTATTAAGTAAATATTAAGTGCATTGTAGGAGCGTGATCAAGGAAAAGCTGGAGAGATTCTATCTCCCCGGTGGCCTGGTGATCCCTTGGTGCCCTCACAGAATAGCTGGAAGACGTCACTGGTTAGGCTGCCGCCACGAGCCAAACTCAGATAAGTTAGTTTATTTGGCCAACATGTGCTAAATCATCAAACACCAAATACCTGAGGTTGATGGACACGTCATTAGTTCTGCAAACACACAGTCATGAAACAAAATTTGGGATATAAACTGAAAAAAAAAAAACGGATGTATTTTATAACCACATTGTATTATATATTTAAAACTGTTCATACATTTGGGATATATATATATATATATATATATACAGTGCTGTTAACTTCAACCTGTTCAGGAAGTGTCATGCTGTGGAGCGTGACCACCCTCTAAAAGAAGTTTACTGTATGTGTGAAGTTTTACCTCTATGATCTGATTAAAGATAATAAGCAGGTAGAAACTTCTTCAAAGCAATCAAAAACAGCCATTTCTTAGAGGAATGCAGTTGGATGAACATGTTTGTGCATGAGCATGCGATCATGCTTACTTGGACTGAGCAGAGGCAGAGGAGGTTTTTAATTCACCTCAGCAGTGCTGTTGTACTTGCTCCACCACTGCCTGGAACAACGCTGAGCTGCATCTGGTCTTCATCTGTATCAGTGGGATGGTTGGCCATCCACCAAACCAAGCCCAACCAGAGCCACTGAAAACATGGCAACGCTTAAAGCTGACAGCAGCAGTCTCAGCACACGTCACCAAGTGATGCAGAGACTCATGCGATCATATAGAACAGAGATCTGTAGGATGTTTTGTTTTGTTAGTTGTTGTTTTTTTTTTTTTTTTGGAACAGTGCTGTTGTTTGTAGATGAAGTCATGTTCATCTGTAAATTAGTGCGTAACTACAATATTCCAGCAAAGGAAAGAGGTCTGGTTGTTAGATGGAACGCTGAATTCACCCCTAACTCCCACGTCAGCTCATTCTCACTTCCAGTTTTATTTGTAGCAGGATCCAAGTCAGGAGTTCTTTTTATCATGTTTTTATTGTGCTGCACACTCATCTTTTTTTTTTTTTTTACATAATGGGTAGTTGTCTATAGATATATGTAGGTATTTGCATTTATTTGCACTATAACCCAAAAGGTTTAAAACCTATAAACAGATGCATATTACTGTCACACTTCAATTTCCATTAAACATTTTTTGCTCCTATTTATGCTCACTGTTAGATTAGGTTTTTTAGTTTAAGAACCCAAACTATTGTTTAGCTTTAAGAAAAACATTGTGTCTGTTATAACATAACACGCTGTCTTTCAATGATAACCACAGATGGATGGCACATTTTTCTCCCCTGCAACAGACTGGTCCGCCACTTTCTTGGTTACCATGGCGAAACATTCCACAGCAGTTACAAAACAAACGTATTAACATTTGTGCCTGGTCTCATGCCATTTGTTTCACATATGGAGAGACACAGAAAAACGATGGCTGTAAGGTACTTTAAAGTGTAGGCACTTTTTTTTCCCTTTTTGCAAAGGTTGACATAATTTCCTGAGGTATTATTGAAATATCTGTGACAGGTTGGATCAAGCAAGTGATACAGTAGAGTGATACTAGGTGCAAATAAGCAGCAGGCCCCTAAGCAGCCTCAAGTAAAATGACAGACTTGTGTTGTCTAGTCCTTCAACTGCTGACGTGTTTTTGAGAGAGACAAAGACTTCAAAACTTAGGTAGATATGTCTGAGTAAATACTTTTTTTCTCCAGTATGACTAAACATCTGACCTTGAAGGTGCAACCACAGTATAGAAACTTCAGATCAGATTTTGCCTGCTTGAAAAGAAATTATCCTGCCACTGAAAAACAATTTAAAAGAACGATAAAATGCAAATCAGACAATATCAAGATGGGAGACCCACATTCAGTATGAAGATGAGGGACAAAGACAAAGAAATTGAAGTGACTTGATGTTTTGTCTATGATCTTGTGGTTTTGTGAATACTCTGACCCACATTTCAGCTTTTGCCTTTGTCATCTCTCACCGCTAAGATCTGTCCAACTGCTTTAAACGTGACAGAATGCAAAAACTGGAAAAGTTTAAACTATACCACAAAAAACAGCTATTTTATCTTCAACTACTGTATCTCTAGAGGTGATATCCATCTCCGGGCCTCTTGGCCAAGAAACACTGGACTGGCTCTATAACCTTGCTGGGATTCTTGGGGGAAGCATGGGAACTTTCCCAAACAGTGTGTTTTGTCACATTCAACCATGTCCCTGTAGAGCACATTCGGGAGTATGGGGTACTGGATCCAGTGCTATGGGCTGTTCAGTCCCTATATCCATGTTGCAATTTCTCAGTGTCCCCAAGGGAAGGAGAGGTCCAGTTCATTAGTAGCCAGGATTTCATCTCTGCTTTTTGCAGATGATGTGGTTCTGTTGACGTCATCAAGTGGTGATCAAAGACCATAGTTCTCAGTTGGAAAGTGATGAAATGTTCTCTAGGGGTTGTGGAGTAAGGGGTTGGCCTGCTTTAAGCTGAGAAAAATTGAGAGGTCTTGTTCAGGATGTGGAACAAGTTGACAGGGAGATTGACATGCAGATTGATGTAGCATCTGAAGTGGTGAGAACTTTGTACTGCTCTGTCGTGGTGAAGAGGAAGCTGAACCCAAAGGCTAGACTCTTTGTCATACAGAGACTTGCAAGTTAGAGCCATTGGTCCACTACATTGAGAGTAACCAGTCAAAGTGTATCAAGCATCTGGTTTGGATGGCCCCTGGTTGCCTCCTTAGGGAGTCGTTTTAAGGCATTACCAACCAGGAGAAGGCCTTAATGAAAAACAAGGGCATGCTGGAGAGGTCACACATCTCAGCTGGCCTGGGGGGAGGTGGCTGGAGAGAGGGGAGGATTGGGTTTTTCTATTTAGGTTGCCACCCCAGCGACCTGAACGGGACAGGTACAAGTGGATGGATGGATGGATGGATGGATGGATGGATGGATGGATGGACGGACGTACGGACGGATACTTATCCAGTTCCAACAATTTTGAATAGTTTATATAATGCATTTTTAGATTGCATTCCATTGTCTCCTTTTTTAACCTTTTACTGCTTTTATACTTGAAATCTAAAGTACTTTGAGCACTGATCAGTGACATTTTACATTTCCATGTGGCCTTAATAAATTCATTTTTGTCGCCAATAGTCGATATATCTCTGAGTAGGTGTCTAATTGGTTAATAATATTTTCTTTTTCATACTTGTTCTGTTTAAATGCTGTTCCAAATGTTATTCTATGACCCCTATTAGTGTTATAAGCTTAAATATGTGTATTTATGTTGACTTAGAAACCTGCTGGAGTCTAACAAAGAAGACTTGTTGCTTCTCCTGTATTATGTTTATTAATATTTCTGTTTACTTCCTCTGTTGTGGAAATCTATTAGGTCTGCGTGGAACCCAGAGACTCTGTAAATCAAAACAGATAATCCATTGACTGCAATCTGTTTATGTGCAGGTTACTGTAATGGACGAGCAGTGTGCGTCTCACAGCAGTCCTCAGCGCAGTGGGGGTCAGCCCAATACTGAGGTCCAGCGGCAGAATGTCATCAGGTGTGGGTGGCTCAAGAAGCAAGGTGGCTTTGTGAAGACTTGGCACAATCGCTGGTTTGTACTGAGAGGGGATCAACTCTACTACTACAAAGACGAGGAGGAGACCAAAGCCCTGGTAAGGCAACATTCCCACAAATCACAGTGTTAAAAGATAGAGTCTGCATTCTGTACTGCAAGTTAAGTTGCGCAATTTAACCGCATGAATCAGGAAACACACCCAAACCTCAAACTGGTGATTCCCCCAACACAGAAGTAGGGATGAAACTAAGTTGCTGGCATGTTTTTACCTCCTTTTTTTTGTTATTCCTTTTGGTATTATATGCAAAATATAGAAACTGAAAAAAGGGTTTGTTTCGCTTCAAATGAATCAGACGGGTTAACTCTAAGTCAAAATATTGTATGCTTCTTTTCAGTGAAGCCAATATTTGAAGTTCTCTTCACTGCAGGGGAGACAATAAGAAATGTACATAATAAGGCCATCTCTAACGTTACTGTAACCAGGCACCTCCTCTTGCCGAGCATCTGAAGACTGAACAAAGAAGCAGCCACACAAACAGTGGGTCGCCATGACAAGGCAGAAATCACAGAAATGCAGAAACAAGGATAAATAATTAGTTCCACATGTTTACTTCAATATTTTTTCTCTTAGATGAGCTGACAGATGCGATAAAGACTAGTTTTAATGTATTGTGTAGTCACACTGGTTAAGTCTGTTCAGGGATCTTTTTTTTAACTAACTGCTATGGAGCTAAAAATAACCAAAACACGTGCTATGATTTTAATGGAAATGTTGTATATGTGCAATTTCTTGGCAATATGTATAAGATGGTTAACAACGTTCTGTATGTCTGTCTATGAAGTTGCAGGAGATAAGTTCTAGTTGTTAAAAATGTATATGTGTTGGAGTAGAAAACTGTGTGCAACCCTTTCTTCTTTCATTGATGTTCTACCACCCCGAGTTCAAAAAAGATAGGACTTTGTGCAAAATGTAAAAAAAAAACTGAATTCGGAAAAATGCAAACCTCAAAAACCACATATTGTATTCAAAATAGAGCAAGTAAAACATTGATAAGTAAGGTATTTCACCATTTTGCTGGTAGCAACGCATCTTAAAAAAGTTGGGACACGGGCAAAAAAGGTTGGAAAAGTAAGAGGAGGAACATTTTGCAACTAATTAGGTTAATGGGCAAAATAAATCAGTATAAAACGGAATAAGTTCAGCAAGTCACGATTTATTTGTTGGAATTGTATTTTCTGTTTGTATTTTGGTTCTGTTTGTTTTCCTGACTTTATGTATCTATGTGCTTACTTTGGATAGTTCCTCTATTTTTTTTTTTTTTTTTAAGTCTGTGTGTCCGCGGCTGTTGCTGTTCGTCTTACCTTGTTTTGTTCACCTTAAGTGTTCCCACCTGATCCTCATTACTCCTTATATGTATTAAAGGTCTGTTTCCTCTTGTCTGGTGCTGGTTTGTAGTTGAAGACAGGTGCTGTAATTTTGTATGTTAGGTGGCATTTGAGTATTTTGTTTGTAGCTCGTTATGCACACTTCTCTTTCTGGTTCATGTTTGGACATTTTGGTTTTTCTTCTTTGGGTCCTGCACTGCAGCGCTTTTAGTTCCAGTAAAGACTTTGCCTGGAGTTGCTGTTGATGTCAGATGTCCTCCAGATCTTTGCTGTTAATGGGTTGAAACTGTGTCATGGTTTTTAAACCAGTTTTCGGTGGAACCTGCCGTTCAACCACAGGAGGGTTTGTTAGCCTGTCAATTGTGGTAAATAAGGCCTGAGCTTTACTGGTTTCTGTGATGTCAGAAAACTGGGACTTCCTTGCATTTTGCTGTTGAAAATAAGGGTGAAGTTTCTCTCTATAGATGCCATAATGAACCTGGAGACTAGTTTTTTGCCATCTGCGCTCATCTTTCCAACACACTTTATTTTTGCCATGGAGACTTCTACCTTCCCAATATATAACCTTTCACTTTACTGGGAGCAATGGTGTCCATAACATTTAATATTTTAGATTTGAAGCAGTTGACGAGCTCGTTGACTGAACCCCCAGCCAGGGCAGGTTGTTGCAGAGGAGACCTGGTTAAACATCTCGCTACTGTTTTCAGTTAGACACGTTTTTGTGATTGCTGCTGTTGTGACATTGATGTGCACTGAAACCACACTCAAAGAAAACCCGGGAATGATCAGACAGGCCCACATCCGACACTGTACCTTTTGAAATGCTCAGACCTTTAGATCAGTAAGTCAAAAGTGTTTCCCCTATAGTGGGTGGCCTCTGTTACATGCTGAGTTGGCCCAAAGTTGTCCAGAGTGTTACTCAGGTCTTTAGTCCCTTTTTGTCCTGCAGGTTGTCCACATGGAAAATCATTGACACAGATCAGACAGCAGTTCACTGAGATCAAAGTCTGCACAGTATTTAGGTCTGTAAACATTAAGAAACACGACTCTGGGTGAGGATCACATATTGAAAAGACTGAAAACATCCAGGAGATAACTGCTTACATTGAAATGATTCATTAGATAAGACTGAGACCCCCTCTTGCTCACTCTAGTCTCACTGATAAAACAGAAGTTAGGAGTGTTTGACTCGATGAGGACAGCTGATCTACCAACCAAGTTATAGTTAAAAACATAAAATCCTTAATGATAAAATCCTTAAATGTTTTAATTTTTGACTGGGACTCATTTCTCCTTCTGTCACCCAAAAGTACAGACATTTTAAAAATCTTCTAATAACAGGGTGCCGTGATCCTCGCAGCCTGACCCCTCTACACATCACACATTAGACTGCAGAGACAGAACGCGATGCTGGCGTAGAGGTACAGGAGGGGGCGGGGCTGGGTGTGGTAACTTCACCTGCTCTGGTGTAGTTGGTACAGTAACTACTATGATTAACAGGTTTGAAAAAATGTGAAAGGGATCTGGTAGAACAAGCCTGAAAATCAGAATTGGATGTTTGTGATCTTTGGGTTCTCAGATTAGATATGGGATTATGACAATCACGTTTTTAATTTTATATTTGACTTTTCCAGATATAAGTTGTATAATCTTAGTATCATTCAGCATTTTGTTTTAATTTGTTTGTTTTTCCTTCCTTCTCACTCTTTACTGGCTGTAGTCATATATGTTATTGTCTTTTTAGACGGTTGCTTCACAACAGAAGCGCTTTTCTTTGCTTGCACAAATAAAGCACCACATCCTTCTTTAATATCTATTCCACCCAAACAATATCCTCTTTTTCCGAGGGGAAACTTGAACACTTGAGCACAATTGTATTCTTTATTCTGCTCATCTACCCACACATTGCTGTCTGGCTGATTTCCCAGCAAAGTGGGCTCCGCCAAACCCAAAGCCACATCAGCAGCAGAGGTCTGTGAAGGTTGAAGCTCCAGACGTGAAGGTGGGCCACTGGCCAGACACAGGAGAGGAGCTATTCTTCATCGCTCTTTTTGGGAGCTCTGCTTCATGTGCACTGTCGTTTTTATTAACGGGTGGCAACTGTTTTGCCCTCATTCTTGGTGTTTTGGTTTTTCTCTCTGCAAAGTGCAGTAGAGCAGCTCTTCACAGAAGTCTGCAGCAAATTAAAGTAAAGAATTTGTTTTCCTGAGATAACTTGTTTACGTTAATCTACCTGGATGAGACAAACACAAATGTACCCGGAGCTGCGGCCACCTGAGGAAAACTCCACGTCGTCTTCTGTATTTTCCTGCCCTACTTCTCATCTGAAGCCAAAAGAAATACCAGAAATAGTAGCTTATGCAGAGAATGGAACATCAGTGAAAGTAGGCCAGGCACAGGAGAGCATTCAGTCTTTAAATCTCTATGACCTTCGAGGCAGAGCACCGCCGAAGATCAAAAAAAGCAACAGTCCAATGAGACACAGTTCCAACAGAGATCAGCATAAGTTGTCTAGTCCTCCAACGATGAACACTAATGGTACAAGGAGGAGACGGAGAGTAACACATTACATAATTTATTTAGGTCGAATGTTTTCAGGCTCAGGACACGCGCACACACTTGCAAGCATACAGATGTGCCAACACCCATTTCTTACCACACAACTGTAATTTATGTGCAGTGGAGTGGCAATGCCCCATCTCAAGCGACCTTTTTAACGCAGAGGTGTAACGCCTTATCTAGATCAGCTATTAATTAAGTCTCTCCCACAGCGAAGTCTCCATTTGTTTCCTGTCGTGATAGTCTAACTGCTGCCTCCTCAGTGGGAGAAGGAACACCTGCTCTTTTACACTGACTATGAAACACGAAAGCCACCAGAGTGTTGCCTGATTAATTAGACGCATTCACGTATTTTACACCTTTTTACATATCAGTGGAAAAATGCAAAGTCAGAATACATTTTTTTATATATATAAATTACAATTTTTTGCTGCTAAAATAAATAAAGTTGTAATATTTTTTTTTAAAAAAGGAAATAAACTGAAACTTTTCCATCTAACAGATCACAGATCCTGATTAAAATAACTTCCTCCGAAGGCTTTGCTTTACTTGCCACAGTTACGACAGCCATGCTTTTCTTAATACAAACAGATCTACAGTAACGTCTATACCACCAAACTGTGAGTTACTAACATATCCAGCTGATTAAACCTGCCACACACAAGATAATCAGGCTGATTTTGATCATAGCTCTTCTCTCCTGACGACTCAAGATTTAGTCCTGATCGTCTTGATCATTCAGTTTCAGATCAGTTTAAGTGAGTTGGGTTAAAAGTGATAGAAACTGTTGTAGGACCTGCAAACAGAGAGCAAATGAATCATTTTAAAATACTAAATGGAATCGCCTAAAAAAATGTCTATAAAGTTAATCATGTCAAGACGTATCAAAGAGAATAGATTCTCCTTTTACAAAATATCCTCAAGGAAAAACTGACATCTGCAAAATAGCTGAATGTGGGGCATTTGTGACAAATTTTATTCACCTCCAACTTGGGCTGTAACAGGTTAAACTCGGAGTTCCAAGTCTGATGAAGTTTCAAATGAAACATGACACCATGAAGTTAGACTTCCAAATTAGAAAGTGTGAGGAATCTCAAGTCTGAGTCTCACCAGAAACGGAAGAGCCGAGGTCCAGCTCCATTTGTGTCCCCCGCCCCCGAGTGTTGTCTTGTGCACCCTTATTTGAGAGTCTGGGTAAACTCATAGTCTCACACCTCAATCATGCATTTTATATGCATGATTGGTATTAAATTAAAGGTTCTTTTCCCCTTCTAAAGTGAACTTCTCCTCCGTGTATGATTCAAATCTCTTCTAAAACCGCCCCTGAATTGTTTCACAAACAGCCTCCATGGATTAACAATGGGGCTATAGGAGTAAACACTTGGCTATTTTAATTTTTATAACAGTTATAAAAACTCATAGTTCCCATAACCTGTTACCTGCGTAAAGTCTCTACAGACAGACAGACAGACACAACATACACCTTTCTCTGTTACAAACCCCCACATAGTCAGTTAAGACGAGGAACTGTTTACAAAACATCATTTCTATGAAGAACTCTGATGTTTCAGAGTGTGTCACAATTTGCTAATGGAGGCGACCCTCCCGTGCCTTTGCAGTTGTGCCAAACCTCTCTGAGCAACTTGTGGAATCTGAAGAATGGGAGTCAGATGGAGGTGAAGGGTCGCTGCGAAGCATGCATAGGCTGCAGCACGTGTAGGCTTAGCGTCAACATGCCATCTGCTTGCTCTCACTCGTCCATGGAAATGTACGCACGCTCAAGCATGCATTCATGTATCCACCTCCCTCATATTCTCAGACTCACACACACTCAGACTTAATTTGACAGAGCCATAAACAAGGCCTGTATTCATGCAGTGGTTGAAATGCTATCGTCAATGTAATTTATGCAACTCTGAATTCTGGTGTAGTCTGGGAACTTCAGTATTATCGGAGAATGGTGAATGAATCCAGTGAAATAATAGGATGGACTAAGAAATGAAGGATCAACACAAGTTTTACAAGCAGGTTAAGTAATATTCATACATGAGGAGGAGCACATCTGAAGCCAGAAAAATGAAAAGTAACTGGTTTGGAAAGCATATCGAATCAACGATTCAACACTGAAACGATGCTGACAGATCTGTATTTTTCCAGCTCATGGTGGAAAGTAATTGACCTTGGCATTTAACTTCGCTAAATAAAATGCCACACTGCTGTTCTGTTAATCATTACGTCATATTGTTGTTCAGATGACTTATAGATGAGTCATGCCGCCGTTACCTTCTGGCATTCCCAAGCAGACAACAGTCACACTATTTCACGGTGCCATCCCAGAGGTACGAACATCTTCACAGGAGTTAAGATTCCAGTGAGAGACATATGTCAGTGAGATGAGATCTAACTCACATATTATTTCTTAGGAATGTGAACTAGAAAGTGGAAACCATCCAAAAATACCTTCTTTTCATGGATCATTACAAATACGCCTGTTGTCTTCTTCTGGTCACAGCCAAAACATTTTTAAAGTGCCACTTTAAGTACATGTTATCTAATGCTGAATCCTCTCCTCCGAAGATGAAAGAGATTTTTTTTCTTTTCTTTTTTCTTGAGCTTAATAATTGTAAAGTGTAACAACAACAAAATGAACGCTGTATACCTAGAAGACATGCTGAATTTAGCTGCTCTCATTCTCACGCTGTGGCACCATGTTTAGTAAGCTCTGCATTGTTGAGAGGAAAAGTCACTGAAAACAAGTTTTTGCAAGTTTTGTTTCGTAATCTCTCTGTGGTATAATACCTGAGGTGGTAACAGGGTCCCACTATGCAGTTTTAGGTGTGGTGGGATTTGCACAACATAGTATGCAGCAAATCCAGGAGCTTTATTTGCTAAATCAAATGAAAAAGCATGACTGTTATTCATGTACAAGCTACGTGTATGCAGCATTTACAGTCTGTGAATAATTCAACAGGTCGGTGGGGGTCAGTACTATCGGTTCTGCTAAATTGATCTTTTAACAGCGCTTAACAATTATGCTCATGTGGTTAAATTGTCGTTACCTTTCCATTACAGGAGCGATGTATAATGTGAAGCCAAAAATTAAATGCATACTTCACACTCCAGTTAAAATGAGGACAGTACAGCTGCGGAAAGTGAGTTGGTCTACGCTCGTGTAGGAAATAAGAAAACATGTTGGCTTCGATGTACCGCAAATCAGAACCCCAAATCTTACACTCAAAGCACAGAATCTGTTACCAGGAAATCAAAATCTCTAACTAAACGTGCAATTATTTTTCTAAGTTGCGCTTTTCTTTTCTTTCCATCACTTCTAAAACCATCCCCGTTCCTGAACCGTCTTTCTCAGTTGCATCTTTTCCTTTTGTGGTTGCAGCGTTGCGTCAATCTACTGTGGGCAGGTGGGACACAGTCGAGATCAATACATTTGGAGTTGAATTCGCGCCATAGTAACTTGACTTACTCTACCATCAGCAAAACAAAACTCAGCAGCAGTTTACTTACCAATCTTAAAAACGTTGCACGTTCCCTGTCTAACTTGATTTTGTTTGCCGTCCGTGAGCTGTCTCCAACAGGGAAAAGCACTGCCGATATTTAGTCAAATAATAAAGGACCCACAGGAAATGCATCCTTATAATTTTTTTTCCCCTTCTTGTATTTTGTTTTGTAATCATTGACTTTTTCTACAAACTGGAAATATTCTTTGTCTTAGTTTATAATCTTCCATTTTGTTTAGAGAATCTTTTAAAAGAAAATCCAAACCAACAACTGCAAGCCCTGCTTGTGGTTTGGCATGAACCCTGAAACAAGTTCTAGTAACTTCAACTTCAGAGAGTTTAATTAGCAGCAGGTTAGTGAGGATTATGGCAGGAATATAAAAGCTTGCACTCATGCCCAAGGGCCAAAAAGACACGCTGAAAACACACGCTAACTTAGAAATGGAGAGTCGATGTCCGTCTAAACCCTAATACACTACAGCACCAATGTTTTTACATAAAGTCACTGCAAAACTTTGTCAAAGTGGTTACCTTACTTCACACAGCTCATAATTTGTATTTTAATTTATGTTACCACGGCTGCTGGTACTTTTTTAGTAGTGTAAGAGTTTGTACTGATATAAAACATCACATTAAATAAAAACAGCAAATTATGTTTGGTCTGAGTGGCTAGAAAATCCTTTTTTTGTTAAAACTATATATCTTAGTCCACAAAGTAAAAAGGATTCTCCTGTGTCTTGGCTGGCCAAGGGCAAGGAATCTTGAATATTAATGATTATATTGAGCTCCTTAAAGGCATTCATGTTGAGTAAGGTTGTTCCTATATATGGAAACTTAAGACTGGTTTGCGTTTGTGGACCGATGTTGAAATCTGAGGCACTTAGGGAGGACTCCAAGCAGATATCTTGCACCATGCGACCAAACTACTCAGTCTGTTAACTTCGTTTTCTTCTGTGATGGGTGCAGTTGTGTTATCGCCACTGCAAACTTTAGCAGCACTATAGCTGCAAACTAATTTAGAAAATAGCTGATGAGGAGCGGAAATATGAGTGTGTGTGTGCCTGTGTGTGTGGTTATTTTACAAACCAAATGTGACCCCAACCTTCTGTTTGTGATATTTGTCTAGAGACACTGGAATTGACAGTTTGCCGAAAAAATGCATGAATAAAATTAGCATGTATCTCTTTTTTTTTTTTTTATATACTTGCACCTTCACAGTTTCAGGTGTTTAGAGATTGTAAAGCAACACAAGTAAAAATAGGACAACTTGCGATGATTATTCATGAGTGTGCAGCTCCATCAGCAGTGTCTCTTCCCAGTCAAGTTTGGAGAAAGGAAATTAAGGAGGGTGTAAAACATCAGTTGTGTAGTACAAACCAAATAAAGTTTATGTCTACATGCACGCTCATTTAAAATGACAGTTTTAAAATCAAAGGCGATGTAAATCTCTGTCTCAGCCCGGTGTTGAAGAAGGTCTCCAATATGACACAACCATACTTGCATGTGATCCGTGCTCACCGGACATGTGCACACAAGTGAAAACAGGCTGAAACTTTGCTGGAGATAGTTTATCTCCTTCCTTTGTTCTGTAAACGTGTCATTTTTGTATTGTGAAGGATTTGTGTAAATATTCTGATTCTGTTTACTATTTTTTTTTGTGCCTTTTTGTTTATTCATGGATATAGGCAACACGACTTTAAAGCTTATTTTAATCTCAGACAAAAATAAATGAAAGAAAAGCAATCAAAATAACTTTTAGCTTAATAGGATAAAAATTAGAAATGAAAGGGGTTAAACGGTTGGAATGAACAAGGGACAAATAACTGTAGGTCAGTTAAAGGTGCAGTTAAAGGTACATCAGAAAGTGAAATTGCACATTAAAATTGCTGGGGGGGTTTTAAATCTTAAATGTACCTAGTTTTGGCACATTTAATATCAAGCAGAAAGCAGCTAAATGTTTTTTTTAAATCATGTTTGGGTCATGCAGGATTTAGCTGAGGGTGTGAGGAGAAGGCTTGATGTTTTAGACTAAGCACCTGGTGCTGGATTGTATTTAAGCCACCATTGTCAAGTTGTGCAGTTGTGGATTACAAAACAAGTTCAAAATACACAGTGGATAAAAAACATTAGGTCATGTGACCCATTGGTTTTGACGCCGCTTTCCATTTGAGCAACACGGCCGTGCCCTTTACAGTCAGCCAACACGGCCACTGCGTGTCAATCAAAGTCACCTTTGTTCCCAGCTCCTTCCTCAGCCAAAGCCCGCCAAAATATCCGCAGAGCTGCCATCAGGAGTGTACAGCGGGATACGTCGTTTAACATGTCGGCTCGACTGTGAAATCCAAAATAACCGTTGCACTTACCCAAAGCTGGGTTTGTTCAAACGGCTGGTGCTTCGCTAAGCGTGGTGGCGTGACGATTACGGCTGAGGAAGTGGTAATGGCTAGCCAGTGGCTGAGCTGACTGTCAGTCAGTCATATTAGAAATAAGTTTATTGGCTTTTGGAACTGCAACAAGTCTCAGTTCTGCTTATGCAGAAGTACGATGGCTGGCGCTTGTCTATTACTGATGGTCCTTCTGCACTCTCACTCAGGTCTTTATACGTGACGCTTCTCCTACGAGACAAACCAAAGTTTATTCCCATTCACACAACCAACACATAATGGCTTTACCTTCCCGTGTGCTTATCGAATCCTTTAAAACATCATGACATTATAGTATAAAAATTCCATATTAGCATAAAACATCTTAAAAACATTTTCCACTGCCACAATTAAACCTTGTGTCTAGTGCATTAAACATGGTACATCCAATATGCCCTCGATACAGGATTAAAACCCTGCCACCGACTGGCTTACCTAAAAGATCAAGCATCTGATTTTAGTGAATAAGGAATGAAAAGTCAAATGTAAACTGCAACATATCAATAAATAAACTACACCGGCCACATAGAGACAAACAAGCACACACACTCACGCACACTCCCATGAGCAATTTGGAATCACAAATTAACCTGACATACATGTTTTTGGACCGTGGTAGGAAGCCGGGGTATCAGGAGAAAACCCATGCACGTGCAGGGAGAGTATACAAACTCCACACAGAAAGACTCCTGCATTGTTTTAGACATCAGATCCTGTAGAAGTTAAAATATATAATTGAAGTTCTCCATGGATGCACATGTTTCAGCATTAGGCGGCAGCAACAAGACTGCCAGATAATACAATAAATAATAGTACAATAAAATGATAAAGTGTTTTCCAGATGCTTGCTCAGAAATAAATGAAGTCTTTCCAATAAATGTTCTTCTTTTTTGTGGTTTTTGATGGATTTACTGTGTCTGAGATATAAAGAGACATATTCCAGATCATGCAAGTCCTTATTGTTTCCCCCTATAGCTCTGAACCAGATTTTGTTTGAAGTTTGCTTTTATTAAAGTTTAAAGATGTTGTGATTTATGTTTTACTTACAGCCCTTTTTATTTTAAGATAACAGCATCAATACATGGATTTCTTTTCCAGTTTCCAAACACAAAGGGTTTCATCATCACTAAGCTTGTTTCCAGAAAAATAGCAAGATAAAAAGGTCCCAGCCTTGATTTAGTGATATTTCCTGATCTAATTCCTTTTTTTTGTATAATCTGTTGTTTATTTTTCTTATCCAACAGTTTGAATTACCCAGCTGCAGTTAATTCAAAGGTATATTAACAAGGGGTTTAGAGGGAAACCAGAACTATCGTTCCACTTTTATTTTAACTGTGGATAAAAAATATTTGAATATAATTAAATTAAAGTTATTGCTGCTAGAGAAGTCCAAATGCCTGCATGCTATGGTCCAGATGGGAACAAGAACTGAAACATTGGCAGGCCCCCTGCTGGGTTTCATCTGAAAGGTCAGAGGCTGGAGAAAAACACAGCAGATCGATAAGCAGAAGCTTAATGAGAAGCTAAATGAAGTGTTACACCAGCTGGTGGCAGAGAATAAACATCATATACATTTATCTGTTTGCAAGCTGTGATGAAAATCAAAACTTCATCCCCATTTCCAAGATGAAATTATGTTGTTTAGCTCAAATTATTAGGGAGGAAGGGGGTACAATTATTGAAAAGAAAAAAAGATTCATTTAAAGTAAACTATTTAATAAACTAGAGGAACAGTTAGTCATGATGAAGATTTTCTGCATAAGAGCAGGAATGGTTTTCTTTATCGTCTGTATTGCACCGGAGCTGAAGAAGCCTCTGAGAGAAGACTGTTAGTTGTGTATATTGTGCAGAGGGCCTGTCGAGCTCCATATTTACACAAAAATCTCCAGAGGCTCCAGAGCAGCATACTCAGGTTTCTTTACCAGTTTGCTGTCTATGACAGATATCTAACACTGAAGGACCTAAGCTTCCTCCAAAAGTATAGTCTGCTCTGTCTTTTTTATTTTTTGACAGCAGTATTTCATCTCCAATCCAATCAGTTGTCCAGGTGGACTCATTAGTATGTTGCCCTGTAACTCTAGAAGCACCTCTATCCCAGGGTGAATATGGTGTGTAGCTTGATGATGTCTTTTTTCTAGCTTAAAATAAGATGACAACTCTCAGTATTCTCCACGCAATAGAATCACCCGAGTATTTTTGGAGTTAACTGAACTTGAGTTGAGTTGTACTGTAAGTCCGAGGTGTACAGAGTGAACTCCTCTGTGATGCTCTTGCTGGTGAGCCTCCACTAACCCAACCCTTCCCAAACTGTGGCCTGCGTACAAAGTTGTCAATAATCCAGGCCATTCAGAGGATATTTACATGTCTTTTCGGGAGTTTCTCCCATAGTGGTGCAAACTAAGTTGTGTTAATTGTGTTGGAGAAATCCAAGAACATGATCTTCACAGTTCTGCCTGCTTTGTCTGGAAGAAGGTGGATTTATTGAAGTAAGTGTCTGATGGCATTGTGAATCCAGCTGTATGCAGATGAACTAACAGTGCAGTGAGCTGCAGTGGGCCCTGGAAGGTGCCTGATTGCTTAGATAGGTGGGCCATACAATCGCTGATAAACTTCCCATAGTGGAAGTGTGCGTCGTGGTCAAACTAAAGTGCATACAAGATCTTTAATTGGACAAAATGAGAGTCATGTCCAAAAGCCAGGTTCTTTGATGTTTATAGATTTGCATCAGTGCCATTGACATTGACAAAAGCAAAATAAACTACCTTTATAACATTTTTTCCAGGGGCGTCCATGAATTTGCACAAACATTCTGCACACATGATGTGGGTTCTGAAGTCCTGACCTGTCCCCAGCAGAGTTGGTGGAGGATGCTAAAAGAAAAAGAGGGGTAAAAAGCATCCGAGGGTGACTCAACTATACGCTTGCACTGCTCAAGAAGTTCTTGCAACAAGAATGCAACTTAAGTCAAAGGGAATATCTGTTATTCAAGTTTGTTTTATTTTTTAATCAAATTCTACATGCATTTCCATTTTTTTCCAATTCAGGAATTTTGAATTGATCAAATTGAGAAAATTGATTTGCCAAACTCTCCAGGGGAGTTGGGCAAGCCATAACCCATCCTTGCTTGGAGTCTAATTGCTGCTCCTTTTTATACCCAATCCTGACCTCTTCATCATCACTTTAGGGAGAGACAAACAATCATGTAGTTGGTATTGGACTTTCTGCAGTTGAAATGTAAAAGGAAACATGTGAACCCCTGTAATTTCTCAGTAGGGGTTGCAATCAATAAACCAGTGGAGTCCAGCTTCGCTTACTCCTCTCCCTTTTCCTCAAATGGAGCTTTATTGAGGCTCAAAAAGTAAACACTGAATGTTTTGGAAATCAGTACAACCACTAAAGGGAACATTGAGAAAGTCGGGGACACCAGGCAGGGCATTGTGCAAACATGCACATTTTCACAGACGGGGTGGCATCTTTGCAGGAGCAACATATGGAGCACCTTGCTGTTTGACCAAACCTGCTTTTTCCTGAGACTTTACTAAATCAGCATGAAAAACAACCATAAAAAAAACAAAATAAAACCATGGAAACAGCATTAGAACAGTAACAAAGGCCTTTCATTTGCTAAGCAATGAAAGACCTTTCATTCAACTGAGAAAGCCTCTCTGACATCACACATTAAAGGGCACAGTGAAGATGCCTCATCTGTCCATGTAATCCAAACAATTGCGAAGCACACAGAGAGGTTTGATGTTGAGTTTACCACCAAATATTCGCATGTGGATTCTTCACATGTAGGCGGGAAAGACAAACTTAGAAACTGCCATTAAATAAATAAAATTCACAGTCAGTCTTCCTGCATTTTGGACAAAAAAAGCCAGATTTGACTTCATGTTGAGCATGCTGCTGGTGAACGGCCTTCGAAAAAGCCCCCCGATGGGCTGGGTTTCTGCTTAAAAGCCTCCTGCTGTTGCTCGTCTCTGACAGATTTCTCTGATCATCCTGTGTGTGAGTGTGTGTGAGTGTGTGTGTGTGTGTGTTTGTGTTTTCATGTATGTGTGTCTGCATTTATTTTGTTGTCTGTTTAAAAATAACAGATAATTAGCCTTGTGTCATTGCAAAGTTTCCAAAAGTATGACCTCATTCTACTTACCGTCAAATGAAAATGTAAAGGAAAAAAAGCAACTTTGTCCCATTGCTTCGGGTTAACATGATGTACTCTTTGATCCTTTGCTGAGTTTTCAGTTGGGTTCATAAACAACAGACCACAGGGGAGGATGTATGGAAAGTGTGACTGTGTCTTAAACAGAGGAAAGGAATATCTGTGGTGTTGTGGTTTTACAATAGGGAGGGACTACACAGAGCTTTTTAATTTCAAGAACGTATTCAAAAGCCCCACATATGTCGAATCTTTCTTTCACATGCACCCAATTCATTTTAGTCATATCCTGTTTCCCTGGAATCAATACAATGTGCTTCATGAAAAGATCTGCTCAATGAAGAACAGCTCTTAAAGGTTCCTTTAATCTGGAGACCCTGAAGCAAAGCAGATTCTCTTGATGACAACCACATCAAATGAGTTCTTTTCCTCCGCGCTCCCTCACTCAGGAGCTTGTCTGTCCCATCTTTATAACCCCTTTTACTGCACTTCATTTGGAGGCTCAGGTAGGGTTTCACTTCCTGGTTGTCATAGTTATGGCTCATTAAAGCGCAAAATGACTCTCTCTCAGATCCGGCTAATATGCACGAGTCCCTAAAACTGAAGCTGACACCTATGCACATCTTGTCTGCATTAGCATTAACCCAGATATAGGTCAGCCTAATGATTGTCACGTGCACCATTGCATTTAAGTGTACTGAAGTTGTTAATGAAGGTAAAAGTCTGCTGATTTTTTTTTTTTAGTCAAGGACAAAGTATTTGCTGGCTATGTAGTGGGAAGGTATTTGTGGGATCTGCAGAAATGGAGTTATTTGATACAGAACAGTTCAGGATATAAAAGTGCATCCCCAAGTGTCTTTGTCTTGGTATACAATGTCATGTCACACAATGTCATAGGTAATGCATAACAGATAATATGGGAAAATACACTATACACATTCTTGACAGGGAAAACTGCTGCAGTTCTATCCAGGACCACTAGGGGCTGGCTCCAAAAGCGATTCAATGTCCATTCATCCCCATGTTAAAATATCCAGTATCACAGTTAAATTGAGAATAAAAACAGCCTGTTACCAAAAAGTTTTTGTCTCCATTACTAGATTTGTGGCCCCCTTCTTTAGCATCATAAATGTCACCTTGGGTCCAGTCACTGGCTGTAAGGTTCCTCTGCATATTACTCAGAGAACAGATGCTGACGTTCCTACTACTCCTTCAGAGATGTTGATGGAAGTAATGCATCATTTTGGACAAAGCCGAAGCTGAGAGAAGCAATCCTCGATAATGTCGTTACTGTGCCACATCTATTTCCTCTCAAGCCCGTCATCCAGAAGCATCCCAGGTGACCTAGACACATCGTGACAAACGGAAAACATTTTGTGCGAACATGTCCATTTCATAAGCGCATTTTTCCATGATTGATGACAGCTGAATGCTGCTGACTTCAGGAGTCTTGTTGTTTCACCACAACAGCTGGATAAGTTATGTAGTGGAAGCCAAACAGGGACTGTGAGAACTTGAGGTTGATTGCTTTTTCGTGTCAGCCACTAGATAATTACCCTCAAACGACAACACAAAAGAAGAAATGGTTCTCTTTTCTCATATTAAACGAGTATTTCTGATGCGTCTGTTATTTGTTCTCAACAGGGAGCCATTTTTTTACCTGGAAACAACGTTACAGAACATCCAACAAGCGGCGATGAAGGGGGAAAATGTATTTTTGAGCTCAGTCCAGGTAAGTTTAAAGCACTTTAATCACTTTGGTTTTTACAGAGGGGAGAATTATGGAAGAAATGTGCAGCAGATGGAACGAAAACATCAGGTTGAAAATACCTTTGTGGAAAAATGGAACAGTTTAACCAGTGACTGATTTGTTTACTGTCTGCTCTTCTGCTGTTTTCTTTGGTGTTACTGCTGTAGGATCCACAATAAATCCACAATGTTACATAAACTTGTGGACTTAATGCTGAACGTGTGCCGTGTCTGAAGATGGGAGTAATCTTTTCTTTTGAGGCAAGACTCAAAGGTACAAAAGTAGTGCACAGTATTTTTAAAAGTGCCAGTTGACTCGTTTCCAACCAATTTGTTTGTTGGTTCATTTACATATATATATATATATATATATATATATATATTTTTTCCCCCTGGTGAGTAATCAAATTAGTTTCCCTCAGAATAAAACAAACATCAGTTAAAGGTCAGTCAAAGCCTACACAGACTGAGATAAAGTTATATAAGTGATTTAAGCAGCTGGTCAGAAATGTCAGAAAAAGGAAAAAAGCCCTGCTCAGTTGTGTCTCAGGTTTACTTGAAAAGCTCTTGATGTTGTTTTTTGGCTTTTGCTGCTAATGGCATTTCTAGTTATCTAACAGTTTCCACATCCACAGAGGATTAACTGTTCCCTGCAGAGATCATTTTATGGACTTTGAGTTGACATTTCTAAGTATTTAATCTGAAATTCAGTATGGCAGCCTTTATTTAAGAGCTCTCCAGTGCCTAAGCAAAACTGTTGCCGCGATAGATAACATGTTAATGTACCAAATTTACCAGAAAGCCTTTTTCTTTTCTTTTCTTTTCTTTTTTTTTTTTTTCAAAAGACACAAGGACAGTCTCAAAGCCTCAGATATTGACTGTTTTGATGACTCTCAACGCAACTCAACTTTATTTATAAAGCACTTTTAAAAGTGCTGAACACAAACATGGGTTCGGAGAAAATAAAAATTAAAACATGTAAAACAAGTGTAAACATAAAAGTATAAAATAAAAATGAAACGTTAGGACACAACACTAAACCAAAGATCTCAAACTGAGTTTAAAGCCAAAGTGAAAATGTTTTAAGAGAGGATTTAAAAACGGGAAGTGGGTCAGTCTGGCTGATGTGTGAAGTCGCTGGTTTCATCGTTTTGAGCAGCGACTGAGAAAGTGCGGTCACCTCGAAGCTTCCTGTTCGTCGTCGAGACGACTAACGATAACTGATCCGCTGACCTGAGGGAGCGCGAAGGAGTGAACGGCTGATGGCGTTTATTTTCAGCGCTGGTGTAGGTGGTGGCGTGAGATGCAGGTGTAAATTCTCTTGGGTTTTTACAGCGTGACAGATGCAAATATCAGCTAAAAACTTATCTAAGTTATCCCGTAGGGGTTTTTGAAGACAGAAAAGGGTTGCTGCTTTGCACAAAAAAAAAAAATAAATAAACCACACAAAATGTCAAAGCCTGTGACTAAAATGAAAAAAAGTGTTAAACAGCAAAACCTGGTATTTTCACTTCTTTTTTTTTTCTTTTTTACTTCCATGCACATATTAAAAACCCAACTTTTTTTTAAACATTTTGTGCTGAATGAATCACTGTAGATGGGATTGACAATTACTTGTTCCAGAAAAGAAACTGTGCATGGAATTAAGATTCATGGAGACAGACATGTTGCACTTGTGCTTGTATTAGTCGCATTTCCATTACGGCTAGATGTGCGGCTCTGATTCAAAGCCACTCCCAAATATTGCAAAAACCTAGTTTTTCCGTTTTAAAGAATCTGGCAGGAAGACTTACATTATGAGTATTCGAAAGGAATCTAAACTCCTTTGATTCTTTTGATAGTCACGGTAATTCAGTCAACATATTCAGAGAACTCTGAACATTTTTCCTAAAACTCAAAACTCATAGTTTCTTAACTCAGAGTTTGTTGACTCCGAGTTAGTTTTTTGACTCTTTGACTTCTTTTTAAAGCAGGCGCCAGGTGTGAACACACCCACAAAGTGCTGGACACGTGATGGGTTTTGTCAAACACATTCTGATACAAGATCAGAGCTGGTCCTATGTGATGAGAAGCTTTAGGCCTTAAACATTCAGATTTCTCCCAGACTTCCTGACAATGACCATAAACTACACATCCCTGCTTGGAAAGATGCTTCTTTTATATCCAATTATGACACCCTCACCACTGAATTATGGTTTGTAAAATTGTCCAAAATTAGGTCAAACAGAACATTTTTGACATTGTTGTTTGTATTAAATGGTAGATTTGCTAAATTTTCAAAACAGAAGTCAGTCGTAATAAACATTAAAAAATAATTTATTTTGTAATTTGTAACAAATAAGGAAAATTAAAGATTTTACACTTGTTGCATTTTGAAATTCTTGGCAGCATATATCACTGTATTTACGACCAACTAATTCAATGAAACGACAACTGTCACTGTTATGTTGGGTCGGTGTTGGTTTTGTTTTGTTTTCTTGTGTTCCCCCGGTGGTCATGTTCAATTTACTTCCTGTTTTATTTTGAAAGTCTGTTCACGATTGGTTTTGTTCTGTTTAACGTTTCTTGGCCAAATCTGCTCGGATTATTTGCATCTGTGCCTCATCAGCTCCTGTCAGTATATTTGTCTTGTCTTTTCTTTGTTTTAGTCCATTTTGTTTTACACTCATATGCAATTCTAAGTTCTGCTTTTACTCTTTTTTTTGTTTTGTTTTGTTTCTTTAGTCCATTCTTCTTCTTAACCTTTTTGGTTTTGGGGAATTTCTGCTGGTGGCTGAATGTGTTTGTTTAATTGAAAGGGTTTTTATGTTGTTTTTCTCTTTTTTTTTTGCCAGTAACTCCTGCCTCTGGATCTCCTGTGTTTGGTTTCTTCCCTCACCACATTATAACAGTCACATGCATTACAAAAATACATTTGCGTGAGACTGCACACATTTTTTTTTATAGGCCATGTAAACCAGCTCTAGTAAGCATTAAAATTCATGAATCTGTCAATGAGCCTTTTGAGTGCTGACTGTTAATTTACCATTTTAACACAAGTTTTAATGTGCACTGAATAGCTTGCAAACAGGCCCTTATTTCACTGCTGTGACCTCAGTCTCCAGTCATTTCTCCTTCACGCTGCCAAAAGCTGTGTTGTTTGCAGTTGTGGAGATGCTTCAATATTACTCATGCATGCTAAAAAATGTGGCTTAATATGGGGATCCCTCTGTTATCAACAAGTTGAGGACTCAACAGACCTGAGGAGAACTCCAGCATTCTTGAAAGTATGACTTGACTGCACCCCCCCACCCCCACCCCACCCCCCATCCCCTCCAATGCCTCATCTTCCAAGCTCTCACCCCTTGATGGAAAACAAGAACAAGGCTTGTTATGAGGCAGCCAATAAAGAAGTCTAAGAGAAGCATGGCGAGCAAATGAAAGGAAAACACAACACATTTATTCCACTGCTCTAAATGTGGCTCTGCAGTCAGAACACAACATGCGCTGGCAGTCAGACGGACGGGAAGTCAGGGGAAAGCGAGAATAGAGCTGCACAGAGATATCCATTGTCTTGCATGGGTGGTGATGAGTTTAAATGTGAACTTGGTAACTGCCAGGGGCTTCAGAGGGTACATTGGGACAAGTGCTCTTAGATTAACAACCAAGTTTGCATTTTCAACTACTCTGGAAGCTTGCTCTCCGTAACGCTGTGCCTCCGTGCCTGAAGTCGGAAAAGTTCCTAAAGCCTTTCTGCAACTTTTTATTCACCTGTGCCAAACAGCCTCTGATGTCTTTTCTGTTCCTCCCGTCTTTGTGTCTCAGTCTGGTTGAAGTGTGTTAAAACCGCAGAGGTGAGGGGCTGAGCTCACCACACTGCAAACAATATTTAGACTAGAATCATGGCTGTGTCTTTATTTTCTGCTTTACAGACACAATGGGGCTTTTGTTTTGCTCAACCGAACTAGGAGTTTAGTTGTTTTCCAGATTATTGCAACATGTTCCAGCACGTGTTTGCTCAAAGGAAAAGGACAACGTAAATCCAGAAACAGTCTCATGTTGTGTTTGTGGCATCCAGTATTTACTTTTAAGATAATCTGAGCTGCATATTTGAAAATCAAACCTATAGGTTGGGTTGTTGGAGATTAATGAATAGGGGGGAACTCCTACAAACTGCTTGTACCTGAGGAATCGAAGAAAAAGAGGTTTCTCTGGAGAATCCCTCCATCCTTTTTCTGCACACATATCAGGAAAATGTATCAGAACATCCCACACTTGGGTTCAATGTTCCGTTTTATCTGAGCCTCAATCCTCCCAAGAATGTCAGGAATCATCACAACACAGCTGCAGACTGTGGCCTATGAACAATGGGCCAGCAGACGCTGCACACAGCAGGATCGTAAGCTCAGACCAAACGGAACCAGACAATTAATCTGTTGTACCTGCTTAAACTGAATATATAAGCACCCAGATGTGATCATCTTGATCCAACCTGAGAAGGATCAACACATAAAACAGCCTCAAGCTGTTTTATTTTTATTATTACTTTATGGAGAAATGGTGTACATCTCTTTCCATGAACGCCAATAAACTCTGGCCTTTGCCGTATGGATTTCTCTCTTTACCCCAGGACCAGTCTTTGGCTCTGCTTCTCTTTGTTTCATTGTTTTGGGTAGCTGGTCAAGTCATGGCAAGACACAGTGGCTGAATTAAAATAATATTTTTCAGCTCATCCCTGGAGGTCATCATCCTTTTATTCTTGACAAAATCCTGGGGTCGTGTTCCTGTAGACAGCTTCAACCTTGACTTCTGTTTTTATGAAAAATTGTATAGACAAAAAAAAAAAGGAAGGAAAAACACAAACAGGGCAAGAGCAAAAGAAACTCCTCTTCATCCACGTTAAAAAACATTGTTTGGCTCACCCCGATCACATAAAATGAAGTGATGTCGGTTTTTCCACCTTTTGAGCTTAGAAGTCACGACGTGGGAGCTTCATTCTAAGTAAAGGCTGTAGTGCCCTCGTGTGGTTTTAGGAGGTATAACAATGAGGGAATCCAGACGATCTTCTGCTTCAGTAAGACGTGACAGGAAGATGTTTACAATTACTGCAACTTTATTAAAATGATCAGAATTTCCAGAAATTTCTGTTGCTTTAGATCCACGAATATTTTGTAGAGCGTTAAAGAATTATGTTAAACACATTATTTGTATGATGGTATGGCAGAAATCATACAAATTTGGTATAAAACATCTGTGAACACTCTTTATAGGAAGCTTTGAGTGAAGTTTTTCTTTCTATTTTACCTATAAGCTTCAAGTGAGCTCCATTAATTTCACACATTTTATTTATATATATGATTATGTGCTTTATCTAATGTGTGTAAAATAATAATTTTTTTTTTTTTTCACAAGGAGACTTGAGTGTGTGACACAGGCAAGAGGTCCAGGTAGACTAAGGCTGTGTGGAAAAAACACTTAAATAACAACAACAAAAAACATTGTTATGGTTAATTATATATGATTGAAAAAAAAATACTATCTACTGTGATGACCCGTAAAGGAAAAAGTCAAAAGGAGATGATGATTATGGCTAAAGGTGATCTATGTAGAAAGAGCAGTTCTGACCACATGGGGGCACAAAGATCTGCTGTACTGTCAAAAGAGCCATTGACAATACTGTGTTAATGAGTGAGGACAGTTTAGCATCCCTGTTGGAACCACTTTGTCCCAGTAGAGGTGCACTTCATTGTGTCTAATGCCAGGGCCTGACATTAGACTGTATAAGAAGAACTGGACAACCCATCTGTGATGTCATATACAGGTAGTCAGAGAAGAACTTCTGAAGTGCGTCTATTTTTTTCTTGTACTAAAAGGTTCCACGTTGCAAATGGGCAGCTGAAACACTCAAGTTCAGTTACCACAAGCTGGCGATTTTAGCTTGGTTGGGTTAGTTTAAGTTAATCTATGATGCAAATTAATATTGTTACATTCATTATGATCAAATCTGTGTAAACAATTTCATTTCAAATGCGACTGCGACTGAAGCAGCATCCAAGCGGAGAGCTGCCAGAGCTGAAACAACAAGCTCTGACAGATCACCGGCTGCTGCACCTGCAGAATGATTAATCTCTGTTAGGTTTTTATTCACAGCTCAAATGTCAAGTGCTAAGTAGTGAAAAGGATGACAGCTATGGTTACTGACATTTCTAACGTAGAGGTCAAGTAGATTGACACACTTTTTTAAACCAGCCTCTAACGGTCACAGTCGAGGACCTGCAACTAGACTCTCTGCTTTGTTGGCATCAACTCAGCAAAGCTGATGTAGCCCTGCATGAGCTTTCCCGCGATATGCTGCCCCCATGTGGTCAGAAGTCATATCGCTGCACAGAGTGACTTTAATGGCAGAATTAAATACAAACTGCCTGTCAGTCTGGAATGTGCCTTGTCAAAAGCCAGTCTTCTTATTAAATATCATTAAATAGTACTGACAGGCTAATGCAACGACTATTATTGGAGGCTGGAGACAGACGAGCAGTTTCGTGGCCACAGATGAAGCTACTGTTGACTATGAGGAAAGTCATTATCAAGCAGGTGAAGCTGGCATGTGGGGCTGCAAGCTACTAAAGGTGATGATTGACTGACGGATAGAGGATTTAAACTGAATAAACCAGCACACTTTAGTTACCCAAACAATGATTCATGATGTTCACCTTGTGAAATGTTGAGTACATTGCCCTTTTTACTGTACATATGTGCATGTGCGTGGCCCCTGACATGAAATTGCTGCAAACATGCTCATGAAACTTTAGCCATTTTACATTTACACATTAACCTTTAGTCCCTTTAGACGGCTGGCAGAATTCCTTTTTTTCTTTTCTTCACTCACTTCCTGTCATTACATTCCTCCTCAAACGGTGTTTATGGGGAGTCTAAAATACATCGTGCTATTTCAGTCTGATAATATGCTCACAGCAGACATCTCCAGATCTAACTCAAGATAAAAAAAAAGAAAAAAACCCTTAACAAAATGATTTCTCCAAGCAAAATCCTCCACTTCGCCGCCACGGTTGAGGTTTTTAACAAATGAATCTGACACACAGGTTATAAACAGCCCTGTTTGCTCATATATATACTGACTTAACCATCAGCTGTGTATAAAGTGCTCACAGCTTCTAACATCATAAATCCTGGAGGAATACAACCCCCTCCCTAAAAAAAAAAAAAAAAAAAAAAGAAGTTTTTCTTTACATGATGTGAATAAAGTATTTCTATTTGCATGCATCCTGCTAGTCTGTGTCCTCAGACATATGACATATTCAAAAAGGTTAAAGCCTGAACTCCTTCTTATCGTGCGCTCGTATATGTTTATAAATGAGTGGGTGCTTGTTTGAATGTGACATTTCTGCACCGCTGTGTTTTCCGGTGTTTACTTTTTATAATGTCAGTAACCTGCTGTGTGTGTGAGACGCAGAAGCACGTGGCCTCCTGGAGAGGTTTGGACTATCAATCTGCTGCTTCTGACATTTCTCATGTCGGGTTTGTGAGCATCGCATCTTTTGTGGCTTTCATACAAGCATAACACGAGCCTAAAACGGAATATAATCCAAAAGCAAAATACAGCTCGAATTGAACTGAATTTATTGACTCTTCACTAATGAAGTAGAGCAGTTCTTCGACTTTTCAGGAATAAATTATTGAACTGTCGTACGCCAGTGTCCTGGTAGCCTGATGCAGATGGAGACATAGAAAAAGCAACTGGACTGTTAAAACTGCCGTCTGCTGTCAATCTCACACGTTTCAGCTGGAACACATCAAATTTCTGCTTTCAGTGCCCCCGTTTATGAAATCAGCTCCACACACGGTCGCCTTTGCTGTTCCGGGAGGCCTACATTTACAGCGCTGAAACGAGGACCAGCAGAGGCTTGCTCGGGCCAGCCATCACTCAGCCTGCCACCCATGAAATCTTTTGACAAATTACTGGAAAGAATGTGTGTTTTGACTGCACGGACTTGAAAGTAGCACTTCTGGACGGCTCCTAAAGCAGGAGCATCAAATATTTATTTATTTTTCGTGTGGGAGGATATGAAGGCTTAGCTACAAGGGTATGAGCTTGTTAGTCCTCACTTATAGGAAAAGGTCACTGACCAGGTTTCCCCGAAGTATCTCACAGGAGGTGCCGCGGGAGTTTGATTGGTCAGAGCCGCAGCTGGAAACCGTTAGTTATCATAGACTGAGAAAATTGCTCACATGCTTATAATGATCAGATTGATTAAAGGGAGCTTTGGTCGCCCTGATAAGGAAGCGTCTCATGTGTGGGATTTTTACAGATGTCTGGACTGTGTTTCTCTCAGGGAAGCTGTCATACAATCTGCAGTTTGTGTAAATTATTGACTTTTTCCTGTCATCGTGTGAGCATGCGGTGGTGGGGTGATGTGGCACTTGGCGTCCCTTCTTACTTGAGGCTTAAATTATGAGACTGACCTCTCCTGCTTTATTGAACATATTTAAAAACCAACATTTTGGAAAACTTAGCCAGCCGAAAATAATAAAAGCCTGTTGACACCTATGACTGTGTGGCAGCAGAAATAGTTCAGTCATTACTGTTTATAAAATTATATCTACTAAGTTGTTGCTGTTGCTACGAGGTTCTCACACAAGATGAGGTTGGGAGAATGATAGAAAATAAGAAAAAATAATTTATAAAACAGCCCTGACTTATAAGACTGACATTTATAAACAAAGAGAAGCTTTAAGGCTGCAGTAGTGTTGTTAAAAGATTTAAATGTTCCCCGCTATCAGTTGGACTTATTCATTTCTGGTGACAACTAAAGCAAATAACTGGATATGTATAAATATTTAATTAAAAAGATGATGCTCTTGTGCTGGGAAGAAGCAACAAAGAAAAGTTAAACTGCACACTTTGTGTATTTTATTTATAGGAAAATTCCACGACATCTCAAATAACCCCCTTAAACTGATGAAAATTAATTTTTACACACTGTGACTGAAACACTTAAATGTGAAGGACAGTTGCAGTATGCAGACATTGACATTAGTTATAATTTAATGAAAAGATAATAAATTGTGACTTTAAACGGCGCTAGAATGCTGTTTATAATAAATTGGAGCAAACAATTTACAAAAGTACCTCACAAAAAAAAACAAAAACCCTGCAGGACACAGTTCAGCCGAACCAAACAAAGAGCTGGATGTCGTTTCTATTCAGCAGCTGCTTGAAAAATCCCCCTCATTCCTATTTATTCTCCGGTGCAAGTATTCCAGGCCTTCTTCCTCCTCCTGTTTTGTGTCCATGCATCATTATTCCTGTGTGCAAGTCTGCACCAGTGGGATCCTCTGGAGGAAATGCACAGAGGCCTGAGAACACGCCAAGCCAAAGAGAGAAGGCGAGGGACAGGACAGGAAGTTTAGATGCTTTCATAACAGCCTTATTGAGGCACTCGGCATTTGACATGTCGGCATTCCACTCTCTGCTCTCAGCTTCCCACTCCGACCCTCATCGCGACCCCTGCCCCCTGAATGTATCAGGTTGGCCGGGTCCCGTTGAGGGCACATTTGGGCCTCCAGTGAAGATTCTCTGCTTGACTCACAGTATGTTTGTCTGAGGGGAATAGTTAATTTGAATGTCCAGACTAGAGGTATGTAAACAGATTTGTTTCCCTGAGGATAAATATTTAGAAGTCCACCTCGAGCTGTTTTTCTTATTTTCTTATTTGAGGTAAAGTTGTATTGAACTTTTCACCTCCTGACGCCAGTTCTTCCGGTTATTTATTGACCGTATGATTCAGGTATAAGGCAGAACAAAGATAAGGAGGTAATTAAACAGCTTCCATCCAAAGGGAGAAACCCTGGTGTCTCTGAGTTTCTTGGCCACCAGTAGCAACAGCCTTGTCGACCCCTGCAGTATTTATAGAGCACTGTGGATGAGTTATTTGGCTGAGTGCCCACTCTTCGTTCACCAGATTTACAGGTCCCCGCTTTGGGGAGGGCTGCTTGATTTACGATGCCCCCACCTCCCTTCCAACACGAGCTCCCACCCGTCTCCCTTCCTTCAGAAAAGAGCAGACACACCATCTTGCCTGTGACTCGCCGTTTCACTCTCTGCTCACTGTCTGCCACCTCTTTATTGCGTGTCTCAGAAATATGCTTCCTCTGCTCTTTTAGCTTCTTTGACTGAACTTCTAAAGGAGAAGGATTCCCAAGAGGCAGTCAGGCTCGCCTCTGCCCGACCGTGCACGGCTGCTGCAGATCGGTGCCTCATGGTGACCTGCCTTTGACTTGACAAAATGAAGTTGTAGGCAAAGAGTTACATGAGGTGGAGGAGAAGCAAAGGCACAGGACGAGGAGGAGGAGGAAGAGGAGGAGGAGGAGAGAGAGAGAGAGAAAAGGAGAGAGCGAGGCGCTGTGGAGTGTGCTTCAGCAGAAACCGGACGAGATAAGTCTACATATCTGTGGCACAGAAAAAGAACAGATGAAGAAGTGTTACCTGGGGGCTGACAGTCAGCAGAGAGAGCGCCGCTTCTGCTCCCTCAAACCTCAGCTGAGAAGGGGGCACGTCCTTGTCTGCTCCTCATGGATCTTAACTCCAACCCAGGTGTGTTTTCCTTCATAACTGTCACAAAACTAACTCATTTCCATCTTGCTTGGACTGCTGCATTAAGAAAGCTGAGATATTATTAGAAATAGCTTCTCTTTTTTTTTTTCCTCCTTAGTTTCAGCTCCAACTGACTTTCTCTGAGTGGTTTGCAGATTCTGTCACTGGACAAGTGTCTTTCTCTCATGCAGCATGTCTGCAGATGTGTGTTTTGAACAGGTAGTCACAGTCCATACTTTCCGTTCGCTGCAGCCTCTCTTTCAAACGAGACTGCATTCATAATTTTCCTACCACTTAAAAAGTTGTTCCCTTAACTATTATATGCACTTGTTGTTTGCTATGTGGGCAATATGATTCACAAAGTAACGCTGTATTGATCGGAGACGATACCACTAACGAGTTGGTCGTCTGAATTAGTTTACGTTTAAAAATAAAAACAAGTAAACTGTCAACCAGACTGATGCCACTTAACTTTACCATTATGAAGTCAATGTTCCTTCATGCTTCACCCTTTTGCCATTATGGACATATATACTGTACATATAATCTTAAAGGGGGCATGCGTGACCTAACACTGTCACTTTGTGTTGGGCTGCTGCTCAGATTTGCAGACGACTGTTACATCAGAGACTCAGCTCAAAGTATAATCATGAAGCCTCTCCATCTTTGCACCCAACTCCACATCATGTTGCATTTGTTTAAAAGCTGCCATACGGTTTTCTAAAGAAGTAGTCCCTCCAGAAGATTGGCTGGAGCCGTGTTTCACTCCACCTCCTAAAACCTGCTCCTACTATGAATAGAGGTGCAAAGACATAATGGAGAAGATTTTACACTGTATCCATGTCCAAAACATGTCACAGACATCTCATTGATATCTAACAAAACTCATGTTATCTAAAAAGAAAAAATTAAAAGAGGCATCATTTGAGTAAATACAAACTAGATGCATTAAAATCTTGAAAACAATGAGAAAGACAGTTCTGTCCCGCAGAGTACAGCTCCGTCTAAATTACAACCTAACATCAATGACAATAACCACAGCCCTTTGAACTGTTATGAGCAGCCTAAATGTCACGCAGGTTGGTTCCTGTAGGAATGTAGCTTCTTTTTTTTTTTAAGTCTCTCTGCCAGAGGATGAAAAAAATCATGCTTTCTCATGGGTGGGTCAAATTTCACTTTGCTTGGCTGCTTGAGGCAGATAACAGAACAGACTGCTGAATTCATCGCTCCCAGTCTGCCTGTAAATCCATCCTGCTAGAGACGTTCTCATGCGGAAAATCTGAAGCAACAGATGGGAGCGGAAGCAGGGAGAAGAAATATTGTATTGGACAGAAGGCTGGAACAGAAAAGCGATTTTCAAGAATTTCTTTTTTTTTTTTGTTTTTTTTTGTTTTTATGGAGGTGGGGACCAGAGAGAGAAACACAGAACAAATCAGCTTGCACAAGAATAAAAGAGCTTATTGGTGCTGAATTTGTTCTATTGTATCTGTTTAATTGTATTAGTTGTGAGTTTGCCAATTAGATTTTTAGTAGGAGAAAGACTAAAGAGGCTTGAAGCCCAGAAAATCTACTTAAAGAGTTTTACTGCAGAATCCTGAAGGGAGGCATATTTTAATTTTATGAAACTGGTTTTTAGTGGATGCAGATTAATATTTGACCTTGGTTAGCTTCAAATGATTAATGATAAGGAAAAAAAAAACACTGAAACCAGGTCTGCAAACATATCAATCAGTGTTATTTGACTGTGACTAAAATCAGATTGAAACGTAAAGGAAGTCCATGTGATTTGCCTTTTTTTTTTATCTTTATTGAAACAAAATGTTTTTACCTTGGGCTGTAAGAATGAAAGAAAAAATGTTTCTTGTGACAGTCTATACCGGTCTAACGGTATAGACTATTTAAGAATAAACAGGAATGCAGAATAAATATTATCTGGATTCCTTGCTGCAAGCTTGTTAGGAAAGCAAGCGGCGCATGCTGTGAAAAAAGAAACCTGCAGAGTTGTCAATAATCAGCATCAGTTTTGCAGCCAACAAAGGCTGCAGTTTTGAAGGCAGCATGTATGTGCAACATCTCAGTAGCAGAGCTGGTATGGATTGAATAAAACATTATTTTAACCTCAAGGTTCTACTTTGAAGCAAAATAAGTCAACAACACTCACACACAAAGAGACAGCCTCACCATCAGCATTTCTCCAAGCCTCCCTGACATCACCGAGTACTTTTTTTTTTTTTTTTAAGTCATCCCTTTGTGCCTCCTCACTCTGCACTGCAGCTTTTTCCACATATACAGTGCTTTGGCCAGCATGGTCCAAAAAAACGACAAGGATGAGGAGTGGCGACTCGGACTGCACTGCTGCAATAAGCAAAATAACAGGATGCTTATCTTGCTGAAGCAAATAACCATTGGCTGTCAAAACAAATGGCAGCTGAACACGGGTTTGAGGTTTCATACTTCCGAAATTGGCCACAAACGGATGGGAACTAATCAGTGGTATCAACGTATTCTGGTTTGGAAACTCATTCTCTGATCTTCTTGTCTTATGTTCCACTTCGCTGGTCACCAAGCAAACAATCTAGTGGTGGGCCCATAAAAGTGGCTGACAGCTGATGAAAGCCATTTATCTATGCTTTTTATCACAATAACGTCTCGCATGACAGGGCTCTCCAATCTTCCAATGCAATTTAGCAAATTAAAATGCTGATAAGTGCTTCAATGGCCAGAATGAATTCACAGTTATGGAATTACTTTTGCGCAGGAGTTAATATGGGATTCGTTATGCAGTTACCAATTCCACACAATAATTTGAACCCTTTTATTAAAAAAGAGACAAGTGTCTTTCCTTGATGTGCCTGCTTCAAATCTAGCATTTGAACTAGAGTATACTTCTGCAAAGTTTAAACGTATTTTAAGACAGGAGAATTTTAATACCATATTTTCACCTTTTTACCATTCCATGTACCTGTCTCTCTGTTATCTGTCATTCTCTCATGTGACACAATGACAAGTGGCCTGACATTGCCACTCTGCTTAGTAAAGGCACAAACAGGGAAAAGGTGTGCAGAGGTGAATATGTGGTTCTGTGTGCTTTAAAATGGACCTAGGCCTGTTCTGGGCCTGGTAAAAGGTCTGTTTCTTTTCTTCGCTTTGTAACTTGCAGCTTTGCAGACAGCAAGCACTTTAACGATGTTGCTGGAAAAGTGTGAAGGGGCCAAGTTTAGCTGTTGTGTTTGCAAGCGTCGCGGAAAGTTGTGACTTCGCATGCCTCCAAGCCTTAAAAAAAAGGTGTTAAAATACTGTTGAACACATGCAAAGCTGAGTGACCCATGATGACAAGGTGTATGTACAGGGATGACCATCTGAGCTCCTGAGAGCCCGACTTAAACTGCTTCTGCTGGCTGAAATATGAAATTAAATAATAGTAATACCTAATTAGGCAGCTATTATCATTATAATGACTAATATTATTATTAGAAGCAGAAGTTTTATTTATGCATGGGCAGAAATGTATGCATAACTAAAACTTGCAAGCCTAACTAAAGACGATCTCTGTTTTGTTTTTTGGGGATTTTTTTTGTTCAATCGTCTCATTTTTAGAGAGGGAAAAAAAAAAGAGTCTGTTGCCTTGACTCCATTAGTCAAAATAGACTAGAAGTCAGGTAACTCCAGTCTTGTCTGTGAAGTTCAAAGGATTTCACGAAGGCCAGATGGGCATAGCCTACCAATTTGGATTGCAGGGAGTACAGGTGTGCATTTACCCTGAAGCCTTCATCAGCGCTGAAAGGTAATATTACAAGGTATAATTGGGTAATGCAACAGGTACTTTGTCAAGCCCGCTCCTTTCATTCTCTGGTGTGCGTAAAAGATGGCTCACTATCTTCGTGTGCAAGGATGTTTATCAATGCTTCTGTTTGTCGATAATGCACCTGAGCAATCAAAAAGCAAATTACCATATCTAAAAATGGCAAACTGAAACAAATAGCTCTTCTTAGATTTTTTATTTTTAACTGATACTTTTATTAGTACTATTATTTTACTAGCAATATGTGTTTTTAAGCCTTTACACTGACAACATCCTCTCAAGAGTTTTAGATTTTGGACAAATTGTTAGTAGATAATTTGTTTTGGGTTTTGGAACGCCAATAAATTCCTGGCATTGAAATGAATTCCCACAGTCAAGTACATGATACATCGGTGATCTGTCAGTGGAAAATGTGTGTGTCATTGTTAGAGTGCCTCTGTTTCATATAAACACACTGAATGAACGCAGACGTGGTGTAGCGGAAGATTCTTGACATACTTGTTGCCCCCCAGCAGAGTTTCACTGCAGCCGTTACGTGCGTCTGGTTGTACTCAAAAGCGCAACTTCTCCAGCAATATGGTGGGACCTCCCCCTGTGTGCCCGCTCGCTCTCCGTCTTTATGTTCTGCAGCCTTCCAGAAGCTTCATCTGGTTTCCCCTTACGTAATGTACTAATCTCCCAGCGTTGCGTGCAAGTGTTCAAGCGACAACAGCTGCCAGCTTTCCCCAAACCTCAATCTCCTAAAACTTTAACGGGATAGTGATGCCCTGGTCAGTAGTCGCTAAAGAAGTCAGAAGTCTGAAGAGTCTACTCGTAAGGATTCTGGCATTTTAACAGACTTGTGAGATTTGTTTGGATTCGGTCTGGATTCAAGTATAGGTTTTGCTCCCCATCGCCGTGGAAATAAATAGACTCAACAAAATGATTGTGTGTTGCATGCCTTTACAATGTTACTTCCTCTGTCTGTCTTCAGTCTGTATAATCACCAGGTCTTGTTTGTTTTTTATCTAAGTCCAGTCTGAACTATGCTTCCTTTTTTTCTAAATTAGAAATTGATTCCCTTCACATAATGGGATATATTTACAGCAGCGCGGGCAGGACACAGACATATCTTTATTTAGTTGGCTTGAAATCAGAATAGAGACACTTTGGCTCTTTGACAGTGCTGCCGCCCCCTGCCTGAATGAAGTGACCCGATGTTTCCTCGCTTGTCTTCATAGCAGCCTGTTAAAACTCTGCTCACTCACGCTACTCAACAGCTGCGTTTGACACAGAACAGACGGGCGAAAATGTGGTGGCACGATCTCTTTATTCTTATCAAGGAGACTTTTTTATCTTCATTTTAAAATTAAAAAAAAACAACAAAACAACAGCTTAAAGCTGCCGACTGCCCAATCTTGTTGCTTCCAGCAATCAAAGCATCACAGTTGATCTTTCTTAGCGGCAAAGAGAGCATCGAATGGAGACATGATGTGGTCACGATGTCTCCATTTTTTGGTGCCTCGATGACGCACCTCCCTATGGGCGCCTGTAAAGAGACAGTGGGGCTGAACAATCCTTGTCCTCATTGACCTCCCCACTGCTATTCACGTTGTTACTCATTCGGCATCAGATGGTAATAGATAGCCATCGCAGGTCTATGGAGTCTGTGTTCTCCACCAGATAATGTCTTCAGGGACTTTGTAGAAGCTAATGTTGTGGGTTTGATATTATGTCTATTGACAGGCAGGGACCACCACGACAGCAGGAAGACAATTAACCATCGATGCCTTACTGGGGGTCGACTGAAACGGGACACCTGTTACAGATACGTGGGAAGACATAGCTGCAGGGGCCAGTAGCACTCTAGGAGGCTGTGCAGCATGACATTGTATTAAATGGATGGGTTTTATGAATAAGAGTTAACAATAGTGGCTGTCTTTTTCATTATTTCATTATTTATTTTATTGCCAAGTAGTGCATAAAATATGTCCCTTTCTGATACTGCTAGAAGTCAATGATTATACGATTTAGTCCATAAAACATGTCGACACCGTTAAAAGTTCAAATGTAAGCCTTATATTTCATCTAACTTCTTGAAAAACAATTCAAAATTGAGAAACGTATGAAGCTTTTAAGTGTGAATAGATCTCCTGCCTCAACTGAAATGCATTTATTGTCTTACACAGATGTTAAAAATGAGCTCAAGAATGTGACTAAATTATAGTCTGATTAGATAATAAATTATGTTTGTTCCATTGACCAGTGAAACAAAAGTAATACATGTGGCAGATCCTTTGTTTCCAGAAGAGTTTAAAACCCGGAAGCATGAACTGGTTTTACACTTGAGCCACACCTGCACCTGCAGCTGTGTCCGGCAGGTAATGGAGCCAACCGTTACGAGTTGTAGAAACTAGGAATTAGGAATGTAATCTGACAAGACGCTAAAACCCATTGCCTTGGATTTAAATTAGTTTAAAAGTCAGAATAAAAAATAGAACAGGTGCAGAAACGCAAATAAAAGCGGTGATTACAAAGGAGGATTTGTTCAAAGAGATGAGTCTTCAGGTGATTCCTGGAGGTGGAGATGACACCATTCACTAGCTCCTTCCACCAGCGTGGAACCACAAATGAGAACAGTCTGCGGAGGTATAGCTGTCCTCGTGGGAACGCTGTGGAGGAGCACAAGTCTGTACGACTGATTAAAAAAAACGTGGGTATAGACCCAGCTGTCTCTCCGTAGGCGAGCATTAGTAAGTTAAATTTGATTCGGGCAACCGTGTGTAGACAGTGGACTTCTATGAGTAATAGTGTGGCATGTGTCCTTTTGGCTGTAATGAACACCAGATGCACTGCAGCATTCTGGATTTCACAGCGCAAAAAGAGAGACCTGCCAACAGCACATTACAGTAATCAAGGCGAGAGATAACCACGGTCTGTAGCAGGAGCTGGGTTCAGCTGCGGTCTGAGGACAACGGTCTGGCCATCAGTCCTGACACCCTTGCGTCTGCCACCCTTTGTTGCCTGTGTCAAAGCATGATTGACCCAGAGAGTCGGCTTCATTTGGCTGCTCGCATGTATGCGGAAGAGGACCTGTAGCAACATACAGCTGATGTGGAGTAATCCACGTCAGCTGTATGTTGCTTTTTGTGACAATCATTTTAAAACATAGCAGTGTAATCCAGAAAATGAAAAATGAGAGACTTGGCATCACATTTCTTATGCTGGTGTCCATTGTGCCAATTCTCTTCTTTGAGTAAACAAATGCAGCAGCCTGATGACATATGCGCAAATGGCAGTCGTGCTGAAGCACGATTGAGACTGGAGTAATGTGAGGATGTGGGATGGCGGGGGAATCGGGAGGGAGGGCCAGTCGTGCCTGGGCATGGCACAGTACGGCTTGTCTGGTGGGAGTGCACCCTTTTAGATGTTTGATTGAAGTTGGCACTCCCTCATCTATGTGGAAATGCCCAGAAAATCAAACTGAAGCGATCATGTTAGAGCTTTTAAAGCTAAACAAAAGTTGAAAACACAACAAAAAATGACTTGAAAGGAAACTGCTTTAAAAGGCGCGCAGTGCAGCAGGGTTATGTGCACTCATGATGGTGTCTACGTTCTCTCATTACCGTACGATCCCTCATGCAAAAGGTCACGATGATGAGATTTTTATGGACTTTAACAGTTGGATGCTAACAAAGAAGTTGACGCGGGAACGGGAAATCCCATGTTTGCTTACAGGGTCGTGCCCTGTGTCAAACTGTGGCATTCTTAAACCAAAGCCTTCAGAGAGACCTGCCTATTGTTCCCATACAGTGCATAGAGTGTGTCGGTGTGTGTGTGAGCACTCACCAACCCCCTCTTCAAACCTCACCTCCCTCCCCCCTGTTCCCTTTCACACCCTCTCAGCTGTGCTCGCTCACTCATTCTGAACCAGGCCAAAAACTGGCAGAGCAGCTTCCCCGGTCAGGAAGTCCCATCCCATCCAAGTTAACCAGGGCGGCCAGGACTTTCTAACCCACTCAGGAAGCCTCATTTCTGGACTGAGCGTGTGAACGAGGCATGGAGGTGGTTCATAGTTTACCACAGTATGGATTATCTGATTTACTGTCTTCACATCAAGGTAACAATAACAAGTGAATGATTTGACTATTGTGAGAATGTAACTTTCTCTCTTTTGTAATGGTATTTGTTGGAAGAGAAGCACTTTGTGGAGGAATTAGATCATCTGAGGGTGGAAGTACTGAGGAGTGAAGGAATAAAGGTGCCTTCATGTGAAAGGAAAAGATGACAAAGCTCACGATGGAGGTTTAAGTTACCACTCTTAATACTCATCATTTAAAACGACTCCACGAGCATTTTGCAGTGCAGTGTGGCATGCTGCTCGGTGAGTGACTTCCGGTTACGTTGGAGGTATTTATGATGCACGGATATCTGAGAAGCCTGTCATTAGACACATTTCTGAATCTGAACTTGCCTCTGCTTGCTGAAAAGCCAGGCGACTCTCGCCAACAAAGGAGAGCCGACATGAAGTTATTCAGTTAATGTCTCACTGTATGGACGCACATGCACGCACTGGGAGAGATCCGACTCGTATTTTTGTTGTTTCGAGTTAAACAAGTTACAGTGTCTGCATTGTTTTCTGAGCCAGCAGCAGCTGCTTCCTCCTCTTGGCAGGCAACACAATCAAAGTCTGGAAGAGATTAACATTTTTACAAGAAGTCTTACACTTTGTGAATCCTGACTATTTTAGACACTTTTTTTTTTTGTTTTTTTACTTTTGAAGATCATACCCTTTCTAGTAATGAATTTAAGTGGTCTGTTAACCTTTTTTTTTATGGCTGGACTCTTGGAATGATGTTCTCTTTTGTCACCTTGTTGAACTTTTTAAGCTGCTTTGAGAGCCAGAAAACACAACAGCTCAGGCATTTGAACTGTACACTTCAAAATTAAAACATTAGTTGGACAGTTAAACATTTTCTGACGGGCTTCTTTTTTTTTTTTTTTTTAACTGCTAACAATCAGTCTGAACCTCTGCTTTCATGTTATTGTTAAATGGGACGCTGCAACCAGCGGGTGGTTTGTTTTGGCTTATCACAAGAACTGAAAACAATAAAACTGCTGTCTCACCCAAATCTAAAGGGGAGAAAAAAACTGCTATTCATGTTTCAGGTGCAGTTTCAACATTTTATATTAGTTGGGTACCCATATAGTTTAGACCTGCAATTTATACATGTTTATCACCTTTGAAGCATCACAAAATCAGTTTCAGAAATAAATGAGCAAATAGAAATTCATGATAGAAACGAGCATTGTCTCAAGTTTCCTTCAAAGGCTGAAAAATTAAAGGTTTTCGTGAAGCTTTCAGGTGTTTTAGAAAACCCCCGGGTTTTGAAATGGTTTATAGAGTAAAGCTTTAAATGAAAATGGGATTACATATTTAAGAATTTGTGGTGAATTTTTGAAATGTCGATAAATATGACAATAGACAAGGCTGTGTTGAGGGTGGTGGCATCAGCACAATATACTTGCTTTGTTTGAAATATTTTTTTTTTTTTTTTGTTGAGGGGGGGGGGGGGGGGGGTATAGTCATTTTTATTAAAGCTCATCCCCATTTTGCAGATGTTTTCTGTGTACCGGTCTCTGTCACCGGTAACTCAATTTGATTGACTGGTCACTGTAAGCTGTGTTTTTTGAGTCCATTGCTTTATTTTACTTGGAAAGAAATGGGCTTGCAGTGTTTGTGTTTAATTGAGTCATGCAGAAAGTGTGACGTTTGTTATGCGTCACAATAAGCAGCTTTTATTTTACATGTATACGGCAATTTCTTCATTAAGCACAGTAAGCTTTCTTCAGGCTGCAGAAGCGTATTCAGAGGACATATTCAACAATCGTATGCTTAAAATGGAAAAGAAAGAACCCTGATGTTTTTTTAAGCAGGGTGGTTAACGCTGTTTCCTCATAGCAAGAAGGTTCCTGGTTTGAGTCCCAGCAGGAGATTTTCTGTGGCGTTTTCATGTGCTCCCTGTGCTTGTGTGGGTTTGTCTCAGCTCCTCATAGTTTTAGAAGTCAGTGAAGCTCCTTCATAGTGCTTCATGATCTAGAATCTCAGAGCGAGATCTTCATGTGACTGTAGATGGTGAGCAGGAACCGCAGGTGGTCCGCAATTAAATTATTTATCTCCTCAAACCTAAAGTGTCCATTCTGTGATCCTATTATCAGAGGCTACGCTTGACAAGCTCTGAAATGGGGGGTACGGTGTGGTTGTGCTGGGCCTTCAGACGTACAGGTCAGAGTTAAGTGTATGAGGGCCTCAGGTATTTGCAAGCAATTACAGCACAGTGGGGTCCTTTGTTGTCCTCCACCTGTTTTGGACCATTAGTTAGTGTCTAGTCTGCAGCTGGCCACTTATTAAAGCCGGTGGTCACAACTGGAATGAACTTTTTTTGGCAGTTGCCACTCAGCACATATCCTGTAGCTTAGTTATGGGTTACAGGATATGTATTTACTCTGACGTATGTTGTTCATGGGCAGATGAGAGAGTGTGATTTTCCTCATATCTTCTGGGTCATCTCCACCTAAGTTTACAGTCGACAGGAATGTCATTGGGTTTCGGTACCTTGTAAAGAGGTGAATAACAGGTCATTCTCCCTCAAATGTTTTTGCTCAAAACATGAAGTCTTCTTTACTGTGAAAATACAAACCAAATTTTTCTCAAATTTATTTTTCTGAATTTTTAAGTGAAATAAAGAGTTAAATGCAGCGACATCTGAGTGGTGCGTGCTTATAAACAAACCAAAACCATATTTTCAAATGTTAAGGACTTGTCTCCTAAATCACTAGTATTGTATGTGCAAAAGGTGATAATCTCCTTCAGCGTTAAAAACCACAAGGGCAACTCAGCCTCTGTAGAAGAAAACCGAGCATCAACAGGATATGGCAGGAGGAATGAGAGTGTGCTGTAATGTGATGGCAACGGTATGCAGCATAATCCTGTTGCACGCTTGTTTAACAGCTTCACAACCGTTGTTTCCAAAAGGAAATGCTGAACGAAAAGGCTGATTGATTTTAAATGTGCTCAAAGAAGCTCACAAGCACATCGACTAAATGGCTTTGCATGAGAGTTTAGAATTCAACAACAAGGTGATTCAAAGTGCTTTACACGGAAATGAAAACATAACAAAGAGCATGATTTGAAAAGGTAAACAAAAAGAAAAAAGAACAATAGATAAAATCAGTGGTTAAAATGTAATCAAGTCTTGAAACTTAAGCTTGAAAGTAAAACAGTGTGGATTCGGAGCTTTATTCAAATGTAGGTGTACAGCTGAGAACAGGTGAGTCTATAACCTGAATTTAAATAAACTCAGTGTTTCTTCTGATCTGAGGATTTCTGGGAGTTTGTTCCAGACATTTGGAGCATAGAAGCTGAAGGAAGCTTCTCCGTGTCTGGCTCTGACTCTGGGAACTGATAAAAAACTGAATCCATATGACCTCAGGGGTCTGGAAGGTTCATACTGGGTCAGGAGGTCACTGGTGTATTTTGGTCCTAAACCATTCAGAGCTTTAGTGAGGACTCGAGCTGCAGAGTTCTGGATGAGCTGCAGTTGTCTTAATGATTTTTTTTTTAGCTAAAGCTGTAAAGATGCTGTTACAGTAATCAAGCCTACTAAAGATGAATGCATGGACTGGTTTGTTCAGGTCCTGCTGACACACACATCAGATCTTTTATCCTTGATATATTCTTAAGGTGATAGTAGGCTGACTTTGTTATTGCCGTAATGTGTTTTTCTAAACGTAGGTCTGAGTCCAACACTACACCCAGATTTCTGGTCTGGTTGGGTGCTCTTGGGGTGCACTCTGTGTGTGGGTGTGAATATGTAGTGTGAAGTATGTGTAGTATATGTAGTATATAGTGTAGTATATGTTGTGTAGAGTGTGAATGTGTTTGTGAGTATTAGTGTGTAATTGGATCAGAATGTCTATCTTGATGTGAATTTACAACGCTAAAATGTAGCGTTAAAATAATATGAGATTACATTCATCCAGTTTTTAGGATCTTATATATATATATATATATATATATAAGATCCTAAAAACTGGATGAATGTAAATTGTAATTGTGAAATATTGGAGAAGGGGTAGGATTAAATAAGTTGTTCTTCTTCCTACCCCTTTTCAGACATGTTCAACAAGATATATGTGTATTGCTATGTGTGTGCATGTGTAGGTATGTATATATAGATAGATGAGTGCACATTGTGTATAGATTTATTTTATAGATTTGTGTACATACATTTATAACAGATCCATTTATTTATATAGATTTATTTTCACGAGGTTCTATATGTATGTATGTATTTTTTTGTTTTTTTTTTTGGGGGGGGGGGGGGGGCATTTTCATGAATGACCAAAGAAGGGGCACTTGCGTCAGACCCAGAAAAAGCTTAGCGCGGGTCTGGTCAGTGTCGTCTGCCTGACACAAAGCTCCCGACACATGGGTGTATTCTCGTAAAATTCTCTTGATTAAGTCCGTTAATTTATCGGTCACCGTGTCGATTTTGCCACGCCGAAGACCGCTGTTTGAACTTCAACGGTCGGCGCCAAGTCACAAACTAAGTATTTTAGCGGACGGAGCTTTCAGATCAGCTGAAAAAAACACTCCCATGTCCGGGCGCACGTTAACCGTCTCGGTTACCGGTTAGTTAGTTAGTTAGTTAGTTAGTTAGTTAGTTAGTTAGTTAGTTAGTTAGTTAGTTAGTTAGTTAGTTAGTTAGTTAGTTAGTTAGTTAGTAGGGTTTTTAGATGTCAGACCTGTATCGAATGCTGAGTAATGACGTTACTTAAACGCTGTTGCACGTCGCAGGTTGAAGAAAGATAAAATGAAACCATGGATGTGACCGTGAAAGGTGAGCTAAAACTGTTGTTTGTTTATTATGCTTTTCTCTTGAATGAACGCATTCACGTATTTGCATGATGAATTAATACATTTGATACATATTTGGTGCCCTGTGGTATTTCCAAGGCTAACAGAAGGAAACGTAATGAAGTGAAGTGAGACTACTTCATGTTAGGCGTAATTACGGGGAGAATCAGCAGCGGGTTTTGACTAATCACTGGAGCAGACGCGGAGCGTGACTGACTAATATCAGACACAATTATTGATGGAAACTTAAAGGTTTTGTATAACAGGACTAAAATGTGGACTCTTTAGACACATTGAAAGTGAAGGAAGGGATTAATGTAGAAACTATACTGCTAAACTGCCATACGAGATCAGTAAATGCAGCATACTTCACGGTTTTTAAAAATTGTTGGACTTTTCAGTCTCTACTTTGATTTTCACTTTAGGCATTGTGACGATAGCTGGGTATATATACAGCTCAACAGAAATTACAATTTAACAAAATGTCAAATATATGAACTTATTTAAAAGATAAGGAATTTGGGTTGTCGTCTCTAATTTGTCAGACAAAACCAGTGAAATTAACTTTGTATTTTTTGCAGGTGCAAATACACATAAACAAATGAAGAGACTCCCAAACACACACTTAAATCACCACCTGCTGTTATAATGCCTTTGTTAATGATTTCAATCTACAGAAAAGACAGCAAACTCCAAACATTTACCATATTCATTAGCTGGAATTGTGAATTACAACGTATAATCATTGATGAAGATTTTCACATGTGGCCAGAAGAGAGTGACTCCTTTTTAAATTCAACTCTCCTTTGCAGTTCCGTCATTTATCGTCTGAGGCTTCCTTTCAGAAAGGTTGCTGAACTGCAGTAGTGGCATTGACTGTTGGAGTTTACGAAGGTAGCATGTAAACATTTTGGACTTGTTGAATACTACGTGGGGGGAACACATGGCATCTACTAACCGCTAATGAGACCTCATGAAGACTGACAGGGAGCATCAATCTCATTGTCAACATTTAGCTCCAAGTACAGCATTTGGCCCCGCTGTGTGAACACTCCAGCTCTCTGAACATCTACACCACAGAAGCATCCACTCAGATGCTGAGTCTGTGTCGCTTTCAAGATGTAAAAACCTTGACAACTGTACTTTGAAATCATTATATGATCGCCTTGTGCTCATGTCTATTAATAGTTTTTATATGCAACATGCAGAGCCCATCCCGGGAAACAATCAATGAATGGCGCAGGATCCCTGGTGGTCAAAGGGATGAATAATTCAACTATTGATTTGGCACTTCGTTCGCTTTTATTAACTCATCTCTTTATGTTTTAGACCAGGTGCATCTCCGTGAAATGCCACAAGCCTTTTGTTTGTGCCATCTTGATAAAGCATAAGTGGAGCTTTGGAAATAGTTTGGTTGTCACGGTGACAGCTGCAGCCAGATTTGTCATGTGGATCAGGTCAAGAGTTTCCAGTCTAGTCTGCCTGATATCAGATGACATCAGAAAGCGCAGGTTGAATCAGAGCTGTCATCAAATGGAACACAACAGGGCTGCAGTAAGGTTTAAAAAAAACAAACACATCCTTTTGCGTACGGTTTGAGTGTCCAAAATAGACATTTTCAAGACTTAATGTGTTGGGTTTTGAATTACCTGAATTACTGTTATATCCAGAAATGTCAGTGCTTGCCATGGGGGATCTGATACAGCTTAGAGACCAGTCTTTAAAACTCATTTTCCTCAAGTTCTCTCTATTTGTAAATATGAATTCCTCTTTACAGACTAACCTATGCAGAATCTGACACTAACAGGCTGTGTTCAAGTAGCTAATTACGGTTTAATCAAGAATGCAAGTTGAATTTATGTTATATTCTTCTCTCCTCCTCTATTTGTGCAGGGGGAGACAGAGAACGGATGACAGCCAACCATGAGACCTATCTTCTTATGGCCAGCACCCAGAATGACATGGAGGATTGGGTGAAGACGATCCGAAGGGTCATCTGGGCACCTTTTGGTGGAGGTCAGTAAGAAACAACCATTGTTTGTCACATTTGTAACTTAACATTAGAAAGAAAGAAAGAAATTACAACACAGTTGATTAATTAAATGTGCAAGTTTTGTTTCGCGAGGCAGAAGATTCCACCATTCCTTCACCGAGACTGTGTTCACAGAGTATTTCATGCACTGAACTGCCAACCAATATCAATTTGTTCTTGCTGGATAACTGTTGGCCGTTGGCCAATTGGGTATGAATGCTTTACTTTAATGTATATTTTTACGTCTTGAATTTTTTACTTTTAAAAGAAATAACTGAACGCAGAGTTTCATTCATGACATTTTATTACTGCTGCAGCAGGAATATTTCTTCAAACCTCATGGCTGTTAGAACCGCAGCTCTGGTCTTTTTCTATTCAATATACACTCCATTTCAACCAAGCTGATATGGATTTACTCTGCTTTCATATGATTTGAAAGTTCAAAACCATTTCAGCTAGAACTAAAATAAATTAAAGCAACTTTTTATTTGATGACGTCAGTGGTTGCAGCATTTGGAAATCACTGCTGCAAAAAAACGGTCAGGAACAAGATGCAATTTGCAGAAGTAATACAAGGTGCTAAAATTCATCGTGATTTCTTGTCTTGTATTATGTTGGCAAGCAGCATGTTTTTATCTTTGATTTTCCTGTTGTAGCTTTTTAAACAAAAGATCGAACAGTGTGTAGTAGTCATGAAATAAGCCGTAGCGCATGATACTGCTGTTATTGTTCTCATGAAGTTGTTTCTGACTTTGGTGGAATTAGTGTGCTGATTACTGAGTCTCCCGCTGCGCCGCCGTGGCTTGTTAATGGCTGTCCCGGCAGACTTTGGCCTACATAGTGTACGAGCAGGGCACAAGTGCAGCATTTGTAGCCAGACGGGCAGTTCAGGCAGCTTTCATTGACAAAGTGAATAGATGAGGCAGCGCTGGCCCCTCTGTTTTCAGTGCAGGGAGTTTGATGTCTATTGCAGTTGACTGCTCTTCAAAAGGACGAGCCATTTGTCAAAGATAGCCAAAGGAAAGGTGGCTCCATGTTGGAGCGAAGCCGGGCTTCCCCTGTCACGGGCACACATTCACACGTAGTTGCACTGAACACACACAGATCGACCTTTTCAATTTTGTGGTAGCAGCAGTGGATAAAGGAGCCCTGATTGGATGATGGAGGCTCCTGAAATGTGATAAAAAAAATTCTGCTGAGAGGACGCCAGTCGGGGAGGCAGTGCTGAAAACCAGCTCGCGTTGTGCAGGACATTTGCTGTGATGCTGCATTAATAACTGGCCGGCCCGACAAAACAGCTGGACGGGAGGTCAGACAGTTATGTAATGTGCAGCTGTGGCTTCTCCATCTGGATCCTCGGAGATTTATTTCATGGTAATTATTGTGTAATTATGACTTTTTGTTTAGGGAAGTCTTTAGAATGTAATTAATTGATTGATTAATGGCATATAGACACATTAGACATGTTTTTTGAAATGCTCTTTAAATTTAAAATGTTACATCACCACATTTATTTAGTTTTAAAAGCATAATCGTGCATAAACCTTTAGCGCTACTTAACAGTGAAATGTGAAGTTTTGTGTTTTGGACTAAACGTGTCGACACCCTGGACACAAGCTGTACAAACTCGTAAAATCCACATTTGTGGAGACGGGTTTTTATTACTCGAGGCACTCATAGCGTATCTGTTTCTGCACTTCAATTAGTTTGTTCTGTGCAGTACTGTTTTAAAATAAGATGAGATATATGGGAAAGTTCAAATTTTCTTATCACACCTGTATTGATCTCTGTAAACAAACATTTGCAAATGAAGAAACAGACTCTACAAGGAAGGAATAAACGCATGCCTGCTATTGGCACGTTATCAGTGCTTTGAAAGGTATTTTTTGTCTAGATCACTTGTTTTCACTTATTAATCATTTTCTTTAAGTTGCTGCTTTTTGACTACAGTAGAGAAGTCAACAATCACATCTTTGTCGAATTCGATGCTGTTGAATGTATAATGCAATGTTTTTATTATCTTTATATTAATTAACAAAAAGGTTTGTTCAAAAGGGTGCTACATTTTTTTTGTTGTTTTTTCTTGTTAAGATAGATGCATGGATGTAAAGATGCCACCAAACAACTGTTCCTCCCATGGAGGATTATGTCTTGATCAGGCGTGTGGGAGTGGCTGATGTGCTGCTGCTGATGATAATGCATTTACATGATCACAGTAATGAGTTCACACAAATTCTTTTTAACGCCTCTATTTTTTAGATATGAAATTAACGCATGCACATTTCAGGAAAAATGACCATCTGCCCTATCTGTAATTTGGAAAACAAATGTCAATCAAACTCAGCTGTGGCTACCAGCTTTTTTAACCCACCCACGTCGAAGGAGCCGCAGAGCTTTCCGGCGGACGTTTACAGCAGAATATCTCTCTTAAAATGTTGTTTTGGTGGCAAAATCAGAAATGAGCTCTGCATTTAGGTGACGCTGGGTTAGTATAAACCACCGGTTTCAAAGTGATGATGGCTAGCCATTGGCCGAGCCGACTGTCAATCGAATGGCTTTGCCTCACGTTATAAATAAATGTTTTTACTCTGAATAAACTGACCTGATGTGAATAATAAAAATTACTGCCCCTCAGAGATGTCATGGATGTGAAATTAAACCATACAAACCAGAGTGGGTTTTTTGTTTTTCGTTTTTTTAACCAGGCTGTACATATGTTTACTAAAAACGGCATAAAAAGGGCCTGATGTTTGTGAGCATTATTCCGTGGTAGAATTACTCAGATCAACACAGTTGTTGCTTGTTGGACCACAATTTACCCTCGATAGACTTTCAGGACATATTTTTGACTTATAATATCAATAATGCAACAACAAGTACTTGTTTAAAACAAGTGTACTTGTCTGCTCCAGTATTCTTGCAATTAGAAAAACAACTTTCTAAGGTAAAAAGAGCATTAAGAAAAAAATAATCTTTACTTACTTTTGTAACAGAAATCTATATTACTACTGCTTCATATTTTCACATCAACTTTCTTGGTGTACGTTGGTTTAAAATATTGTAGTGACGGTTGCACACCCCCTTGAGGCTGCGGTCAGAGCTGGTGGCGCAGGGGATCATGGGAGGCAGTTTCCTCTGCCGGTTCTGGCCTGAGCTGAGTGGGTGTGTGGGTTTTAATCTATGTGTTTTATTGGCCGATTGTTTTATTTTATTTTCTTCCGTTCAGCGTTGGTTATTTTGTCTGGTGTGTTCATTTTGTTTTGCACCGTAAGTGAGGAGGGGGGTGAGAAGGATGACCCCACCACATGTAGACTGTTCAGTGGTCCCGAAAATAAAAGCAAGATTCCTGCAAAGCGCCTATCTCTGCCTTGTTCTTAGTAGCGTTGCTACAATATTATTGTATTGACGTGTTATTGACGTGTTATATACGTGTTATATACGTGTTATAAAATATAGGATAAGAAGACTAAACTATCTGCATTATATGACATATTGAAGGAACCATAATTTATTCAACTACTGTACATCGCACACGCAAACACACACACACACACACACAGACAGAAAAATAGTAACAGGCTTAAGATAAGGAAAGGAAGAATTTAAGCTCTGCTTGGCTCTGTCTGGAATTACTCTTCTGTTCTGTTGAGGACAGTGTTGTGTGTGTGTGTGTGTGTGTGTGTGTGTGTGTGTGTGTGTGTGTGTGTGTGTGTGTGTGTGTGTGTGTGTGTGTGTGTGTGTGTGTGTGTGTGTGTGTGTGTGTGTGTGTGTGTGTGTGTGTGTGTGTGTGTGTGGGTTTGTTGTGAGCAGCAGCTGGTTCAAGCGGTTCAAGTAGCTGAAAGGACCTGAAAGTGTTGAAGGAAACAGCTGAGTGCTTGCCGAGTGTTAGACGGGTGTCCTGTGTCCTGCAGGAGTTTGGTCCCAACTGGACAATCTGACCAGTGAGAACAGCAAACATGCATACAAACACATGCACCCACTGTATAAGCTGATCTGCACACACTCTTACATGTGACTGGGGGAAAACATTCCTCCACTCATGACTAGAACGTCTGGAGGGATGACCTCGTTTTCATTCAGTCAGATTATTGTTGTTCTGTAGTTTGCTTTTCGAAATGCAAGGCTTTGAATCTTCTCGAGCTTGGCTTAATCTATATTTCACTATGATCAGTGTATAATCTGGAAAATGGACACACAGCACAACTTATTTCTTCAAAGTTTTCTTTTAGGATCTTTTTTTTCCTTTGGAAATGTATTACTTTTTGCCATTTTCTTATTTTGATTGCAGCGAAGGCTGAAGTGGAAAAGGCTCGTCTTCGCCGCATCTTTTTTTTTTTTTTTTTTCTTTTTTTTTAAACAAAAGCTGTGTTCTGAGAAATTGAAGTTAAAACACTTTTATGGACCTGCTGTCAAATGCATCCATCGTTTTTATGCCAGTGATGTTCTTGCGTTCTGTTTAATGTGCAAAGTGGCTGGTTTTTGGAAAATGCTAGTGTACAGGCGCTTTAAAATCTGCACCTCTGGTATGCTGTCTTATCACAAATTTATTAATAGACGGCTTTTCCAGAGGCTCCTGAGATGTACCATATTCAAGAGGGGTGAGTATGACAACACACCTTGACATTATGTGAAAAAAACTCGCCATCTTCATCTGGTGAGGAAGGTTTTCAAAGCTGCGGTTGCATGTCTTGCACCGTTGATCTGCAGAGAAGTATCTGCTTCAACCACAGTGTCATAGTCCTGCTGTTTTAAGCTTCAGCTTACTGTTTCAGATGCTGTCAAGAGTACAAGGACCCCGACGAGCTTGGTTTAATTCAGTTACCGTACCTTTTTATACCACATGTGTAAATATATGTGAGTAGCCTTTGTCTGTATCTGGGGACCGGAAAAGTATGTAGATAGCAATCTCTCAGGAAGGCCGTAATCCCCTCTTGTGTGGCGTCCACATGAATTGGCAATTGCAAATGAAAACAGAGCTCAGACAAAAGGCAAGACTTGCTCAGCAGGAAGTTAGAGGATTGATCATTTGATTAAGGCCGTGATGATGCACTGCTCATATCTTTGCTCCCTTTGTGTCCGGTTTGGTCTAGGTCATCATCAAATGCTCAGATAGGGATTGGACAAGTTTGGAGCTGGGTTGATTATCTTGAGTTTTTGGTTGTTGTTGTTTGTTTTTTTTAATACCACACTCTTTGAAACATTTATGAGCAGCTTTTAGTGGTTCAGCTGGGAACACTGTCCCTCTAGGAACAGCGATGCATCAGTCTGATATTAATATTAGATATCGTGTCTGATGGTGGTTATTGTACAGACTGTATTTACCTTTTAATCCACAGTCACTACATGGTAATTACATGCTAAATAGACATTAGTTACCTTCTCACCATCAAACTTTTTTTTTTTTTTTTTTTTTCATGTACAGGGATCTTTGGTCAGAAGTTGGAGGAGACTGTGCGGTATGAGCGCCGTTTTGGGAACAAGGTTGCCCCCATGCTGGTCGAGCAGTGTGTGGATTTCATTCGGCAATGGGGACTTCGAGAAGAGGGCCTGTTCAGGCTGCCAGGACAGGCCAACCTGGTTAAAGAGCTGCAAGATGCATTTGACTGTGGAGAGAAACCTTCATTTGATTGGTAAGGGAAAACATCACCGTACTGGCTGATTAGATTTCCTCAATGACTTTCAATGTTCAACTGATATGCTCAAACTGTTGACTAATGGAGTCCTGCATCTGTTCAGCTCTTAGCTGGCGAGAAAACGTTTCCATTACCTGGTGGGCAGTGAAAACCTGCACTGCCTTAGCAAAGACATTAGGAGCAATGTTCTTGGCCAAGCAGAGAACATTTGGAAAATTGTACAAGCATCTGGCCTCATATTTGTGC